>ONZH01004429.1:0-138517 GCA_900303285.1 Rhinella marina | reverse complement strand
TGATGGGCTTCCGTCAGCACTGTGTGTATAGAACCCCATGGCCTTTCATAAAAAATTTGGTTACAAAGCCGCATGACTCCTGAAAAATAGTTTTTAGAAAGCCGGATGACTTTCCTGAAAAATTGTTAGTAGGAAGCCGGATGACTTTCCTGAAAAATTGTTGCATATGCAACTCAGATGAAGAGGAGGAGGAGGAGGAGGAGGAGGAGGAAAGCAAGCAATTTAGGAGGTAGCCTGAGGTGGGGATGAGAACTGGGGGATATCCATGACCTGTTCATCTTGATGAACGTGAGGATGTCGGCGTTGTCGGTGGACAGGCGCGTCCGTTTGTCCGTAATGATACCCCCGGCGGCACTAAAAACCCTTTCAGACAGTACACTTGCAGCAGGGCAGGCAAGCACCTCAAGAGCGTACTGCGCAAGTTCTGGCCACCTGTCCAGCTTGGCCAGCCAGTAATTATATGGCGTGGAGTTATCGGTCAGGACGTTGGTCTGGTCCGCGACATACTCCCTCACCATCTTGCGGTACTGTTCCGCCCTGCTCTGCCTGCCCTGTGGCTGTGTCGTACTGTCTTGCTGGGGTTTAAGAAACTTGGCAAAAGCATGGAATAGTGTACCCCTGCCCTTGGCGCCTACACTGACTTTCCCCCTCCTCTCCTCTCCAACTTCAGCCACTGCAGTCCGCCCCCTGTTGCTCGACTGGTCTGGAAAGGCCTGTAGCAGTTTCTGAACCAGGGCCTTGTGGTAGAAAGTGACTCGGGTGCTCCTTTCCTCCACGGGTATAAGTTGGGCAAAGTTGTCCTTGTAGCGTGGGTCAAGGAGGGTGTACACCCAATAGTCATTGGTGGACAGTATCCTCTTGACCCGGGGATCACGACAAAGACAGCCAAGCATAAAGTCTGCCATGTGCCCTACTGTGCCAACACGCAAGCCTTCAGCCTCCTCACTTAGCGGACTCTCCATCTCCTCCTCCCCCCTTCCTCCGACCCCAATTCATCCTCCTCAGCCCATACCCGCTCAACAGGTAGCATGGAATCACCCCCTGATGCATGGTGCCCAAGAGTTTCTTCCTCCTCCTCCCTCCTCCTCAGTTTCGCGCTGCGAAACTGACAACAGGGTGCTCTCAATGTCACTGTCTTCCCCCACCTCCTGTGACACTGCTGAATCCTCAGATCTTAGGTTCCTCAAGGAGTTCTGGATGAGGCACAACAGAGGGATGGTGACACTGATGATGTGTGCATCACCACTGACCATCTCTGTTGCCTCCTCAAAGGGACCTAAGACCTGGCAGATGCCAGCCATCCACGTCCACTCCTCAGCATAGACATGAGGAAGCTGACTGGCCTGACTACCACCTCGGGGGATCAGCTGGCAGTCTACAACTGCCCTGCGTTGTTGGTACACCCTGGCTAGCATGTGTAACGTCGAATTCCAACGCGTGGGAACGTCACACAGCAGCCGGTGAACAGGGAGTTGTAGCCGCCCTTGCACAGTCCTGAGGGTCGCGGCATCGGTGGTGGACTTGCGAAAATGGGCGCATATGCGCCGCACCTTGGTGAGCAACTCACTCAACTGGGGGTAGGTCTTGAGGAACCGCTGGACCACCAAGTTGAGCACGTGGGCCATGCATGGCACGTGAGTCAGCCCACCAAGATGCAGAGCCGCCACCAGGTTACGCCCATTATC
The DNA here is from genome assembly GCA_900303285.1 of Rhinella marina. Taxonomy (NCBI): domain Eukaryota; kingdom Metazoa; phylum Chordata; class Amphibia; order Anura; family Bufonidae; genus Rhinella; species Rhinella marina. Next base: position 136,832 of record ONZH01004429.1, on the reverse strand, counting down.
GCAGACCACCATTCCTGGCTGAAGGTTCAGCGGCGCCAGCCACACATTGGTCTGCCCCCTGATGCCCTGTAAGAGCTCTTCAGCCGTGTGCCTCTTATCCCCCAGGCTCAGCAGTTTCAGGACTGCCTGCTGCCGCTTCCCTACCACAGTGCTGAAACTGCTGGCCATCGAGGAAATGAGACTTGACGATTGGGGCATCACTGCCACTTTGGAGGAGGAGGAGGTGGAGGAGGAGGTGGAGGCATAATGTGCCGGAGACACACAGACGGAACTATGTCCCGCAATTCGTGGTGTGGGTAGCACATGTGCAGCCCCACGATCGGTCTCTGCCCCAGCCTCCACCAGATTGACCCAATGTGCCGTGAGGGAGATGTAATGTCCCTGGCCACCGGTACTCGTCCACGTATCTGTGGTCATGTGGACTTTACCACAAACCGCGTTTTTGAGAGCGTGGGTGATGTTCTCAGACACATGCCGGTGCAGGGCGGGGACGGCACATCGGGCAAAATAGTGTCGGCTGGGGACAGAGTAACGGGGGGCTGCCGCCTCCATAAGGTTGCGGAAGGATTCTGTCTCCACAAGCCTGTACGGCAACATTTCCAAACTAATCAGCTTGGCGATGTGCACATTTAGAGCTTGCGCATGGGGGTGGGTGGCTGCGTACTTGCGCTTGCGTTCAAATGTCTGCGGTAGAGACAGTTGAACGCCGCACTGGGACACATGAGTGGAGGAGAGGGAGGGAGATGGAGCTGGAGGGGTCCTTTCGGGGCTGGAGGCTGCAACGTCCTGGCTTGGACGAGACACAGTTGCTGGACTAACTGTGTCAACGTCACCAGCTGACAGAAGTGCAAACCATTTGGTGGGGTGTTTTCTCTCCAAATGTTTGCGCAGGCTACTAGTGGTCAGGTTGTTGCGTTTTGAACCCCTGCTCATTGACGTGTGGCACAGCTTGCACACCGCCAAACGAGGATCGGCCTCATCATCCTTAAAGTACTCCCAAACTAAGGAGTGGCGCATAGTACGGGCTGGAGCGTGACCTCTAGGAGCACTTGGGGAAGTAGTGACTCGGCCCTGGCTTCTCCCTCGTCGCAGCCCTCTGGCTCTCTCAACAGCTTGTGGTGCTGATGTCGTCTCACAGTCTGAACCACTGCCTCCAGTTGCCTCATCCACCCAAGTAGGATCTGTCCCCTCATCATCCCCCAGGTCTTCCTCAGACTCCACAGTGACGTCCCTGACAACTACCTCCGACAACAGTGTCTCGTCGTCATCTTCCACCAGCTCCTCAGACGCCACTGCTAACTCCCCACTCTCATAACCCGGAGACTGCAAAAGGTCCTGAGAATCAGGGCATAGCAGCTCGTCCACTGGCACATCAGGGAAGTGGTGGCTGAAGAGTTCCATGGATAAATTTTGTCCGTGGGACATACCCCTAGAGGGTTCTGGCTGGGGAGAAGGAGGGCGAGTTGGAGGACAGACACCCTGGCTCAGAGAAGTCGACTGGCTGGATGAGGGGGCAGACGAAACGTGGCTGGACGTGCTCTCTGCAATCCACTGAACCACCTCCTGTTGTTGTTTGGGGTCTGTCAGAGTTGTAGGACGCTGCCCTACCAACTTCTGGAGTTGACCAGGCACCCTGACCTTACGTGTTTCCACTGTACCCACAGCAGCCGGCACTGTGTCACCACGCACACCACGGTCATCACCGCTGACCACTGCACCACCACGATTCCCACCTCTCCCTCCACGACCACCTCTTCCACCTCTCCCAGCTCTTCCCCCTCTCCCCCTGACCCTGGGGTTCTCCATGTGCACAGTAGCAGTATTATATTATTATAATTGTAAAGGATCAATACGGTATCTATAGACTCTGAGGTATATAGCAGGCTGATGAAATGTATTCACTAGTCACTGCACCGTGTATTACGGATCAGTGAAATTAAACGGACAATGTAGATAGATATGCAGGTACGATTATTTTCAGACCTATCCAAAAAAAGATGTACGCAGTTTGCGCAAATAAAACGGGAATCCACAGATCAATACGGAATCTATAGACTCTGAGGTATATAGCAGGCTGATGAAATGTATTCACTAGTCACTGCACCGTGTATTACGGATCAGTGAAATTAAACGGACAATGTAGATAGATATGCAGGTACGATTATTTTCAGACCTATCCAAAAAAAGATGTACGCAGTTTGCGCAAATAAAACGGGAATCCACAGATCAATACGGTATCTATAGACTCTGAGGTATATAGCAGGCTGATGAAATGTATTCACTAGTCACTGCAACGTGTATTACGGATCAGTGAAATTAAACGGACAATGTAGATAGATATGCAGGTACGATTATTTTCAGACCTATCCAAAAAAAGATGTACGCAGTTTGCGCAAATAAAACGGGAATCCACAGATCAATACGGTATCTATAGACTCTGAGGTATATAGCAGGCTGATGAAATGTATTCACTAGTCACTGCACCGTGTATTACGGATCAGTGAAATTAAACGGACAATGTAGATAGATATGCAGGTACGATTATTTTCAGACCTATCCAAAAAAAGATGTACGCAGTTTGCGCAAATAAAACGGGAATCCACAGATCAATACGGAATCTATAGACTCTGAGGTATATAGCAGGCTGATGAAATGTATTCACTAGTCACTGCACCGTGTATTACGGATCAGTGAAATTAAACGGACAATGTAGATAGATATGCAGGTACGATTATTTTCAGACCTATCCAAAAAAAGATGTACGCAGTTTGCGCAAATAAAACGGGAATCCACAGATCAATACGGTATCTATAGACTCTGAGGTATATAGCAGGCTGATGAAATGTATTCACTAGTCACTGCACCGTGTATTACGGATCAGTGAAATTAAACGGACAATGTAGATAGATATGCAGGTACGATTATTTTCAGACCTATCCAAAAAAGATGTACGCAGTTTGCGCAAATAAAACGGGAATCCACAGATCAATACGGTATCTATAGACTCTGAGGTATATAGCAGGCTGATGAAATGTATTCACTAGTCACTGCACCGTGTATTACGGATCAGTGAAATTAAACGGACAATGTAGATAGATATGCAGGTACGATTATTTTCAGACCTATCCAAAAAAAGATGTACGCAGTTTGCGCAAATAAAACGGGAATCCACAGATCAATACGGAATCTATAGACTCTGAGGTATATAGCAGGCTGATGAAATGTATTCACTAGTCACTGCAACGTGTATTACGGATCAGTGAAATTAAACGGACAATGTAGATAGATATGCAGGTACGATTATTTTCAGACCTATCCAAAAAAAGATGTACGCAGTTTGCGCAAATAAAACGGGAATCCACAGATCAATACGGTATCTATAGACTCTGAGGTATATAGCAGGCTGATGAAATGTATTCACTAGTCACTGCACCGTGTATTACGGATCAGTGAAATTAAACGGACAATGTAGATAGATATGCAGGTACGATTATTTTCAGACCTATCCAAAAAAAGATGTACGCAGTTTGCGCAAATAAAACGGGAATCCACAGATCAATACGGTATCTATAGACTCTGAGGTATATAGCAGGCTGATGAAATGTATTCACTAGTCACTGCACCGTGTATTACGGATCAGTGAAATTAAACGGACAATGTAGATAGATATGCAGGTACGATTATTTTCAGACCTATCCAAAAAAAGATGTACGCAGTTTGCGCAAATAAAACGGGAATCCACAGATCAATACGGTATCTATAGACTCTGAGGTATATAGCAGGCTGATGAAATGTATTCACTAGTCACTGCACCGTGTATTACGGATCAGTGAAATTAAACGGACAATGTAGATAGATATGCAGGTACGATTATTTTCAGACCTATCCAAAAAAAGATGTACGCAGTTTGCGCAAATAAAACGGGAATCCACAGATCAATACGGTATCTATAGACTCTGAGGTATATAGCAGGCTGATGAAATGTATTCACTAGTCACTGCAACGTGTATTACGGATCAGTGAAATTAAACGGACAATGTAGATAGATATGCAGGTACGATTATTTTCAGACCTATCCAAAAAAAGATGTACGCAGTTTGCGCAAATAAAACGGGAATCCACAGATCAATACGGTATCTATAGACTCTGAGGTATATAGCAGGCTGATGAAATGTATTCACTAGTCACTGCACCGTGTATTACGGATCAGTGAAATTAAACGGACAATGTAGATAGATATGCAGGTACGATTATTTTCAGACCTATCCAAAAAAAGATGTACGCAGTTTGCGCAAATAAAACGGGAATCCACAGATCAATACGGTATCTATAGACTCTGAGGTATATAGCAGGCTGATGAAATGTATTCACTAGTCACTGCAACGTGTATTACGGATCAGTGAAATTAAACGGACAATGTAGATAGATATGCAGGTACGATTATTTTCAGACCTATCCAAAAAAAGATGTACGCAGTTTGCGCAAATAAAACGGGAATCCACAGATCAATACGGTATCTATAGACTCTGAGGTATATAGCAGGCTGATGAAATGTATTCACTAGTCACTGCACCGTGTATTACGGATCAGTGAAATTAAACGGACAATGTAGATAGATATGCAGGTACGATTATTTTCAGACCTATCCAAAAAAAGATGTACGCAGTTTGCGCAAATAAAACGGGAATCCACAGATCAATACGGTATCTATAGACTCTGAGGTATATAGCAGGCTGATGAAATGTATTCACTAGTCACTGCACCGTGTATTACGGATCAGTGAAATTAAACGGACAATGTAGATAGATATGCAGGTACGATTATTTTCAGACCTATCCAAAAAAAGATGTACGCAGTTTGCGCAAATAAAACGGGAATCCACAGATCAATACGGTATCTATAGACTCTGAGGTATATAGCAGGCTGATGAAATGTATTCACTAGTCACTGCAACGTGTATTACGGATCAGTGAAATTAAACGGACAATGTAGATAGATATGCAGGTACGATTATTTTCAGACCTATCCAAAAAAAGATGTACGCAGTTTGCGCAAATAAAACGGGAATCCACAGATCAATACGGTATCTATAGACTCTGAGGTATATAGCAGGCTGATGAAATGTATTCACTAGTCACTGCACCGTGTATTACGGATCAGTGAAATTAAACGGACAATGTAGATAGATATGCAGGTACGATTATTTTCAGACCTATCCAAAAAAAGATGTACGCAGTTTGCGCAAATAAAACGGGAATCCACAGATCAATACGGTATCTATAGACTCTGAGGTATATAGCAGGCTGATGAAATGTATTCACTAGTCACTGCAACGTGTATTACGGATCAGTGAAATTAAACGGACAATGTAGATAGATATGCAGGTACGATTATTTTCAGACCTATCCAAAAAAAGATGTACGCAGTTTGCGCAAATAAAACGGGAATCCACAGATCAATACGGTATCTATAGACTCTGAGGTATATAGCAGGCTGATGAAATGTATTCACTAGTCACTGCAACGTGTATTACGGATCAGTGAAATTAAACGGACAATGTAGATAGATATGCAGGTACGATTATTTTCAGACCTATCCAAAAAAAGATGTACGCAGTTTGCGCAAATAAAACGGGAATCCACAGATCAATACGGTATCTATAGACTCTGAGGTATATAGCAGGCTGATGAAATGTATTCACTAGTCACTGCACCGTGTATTACGGATCAGTGAAATTAAACGGACAATGTAGATAGATATGCAGGTACGATTATTTTCAGACCTATCCAAAAAAGATGTACGCAGTTTGCGCAAATAAAACGGGAATCCACAGATCAATACGGTATCTATAGACTCTGAGGTATATAGCAGGCTGATGAAATGTATTCACTAGTCACTGCAACGTGTATTACGGATCAGTGAAATTAAACGGACAATGTAGATAGATATGCAGGTACGATTATTTTCAGACCTATCCAAAAAAAGATGTACGCAGTTTGCGCAAATAAAACGGGAATCCACAGATCAATACGGTATCTATAGACTCTGAGGTATATAGCAGGCTGATGAAATGTATTCACTAGTCACTGCACCGTGTATTACGGATCAGTGAAATTAAACGGACAATGTAGATAGATATGCAGGTACGATTATTTTCAGACCTATCCAAAAAAAGATGTACGCAGTTTGCGCAAATAAAACGGGAATCCACAGATCAATACGGAATCTATAGACTCTGAGGTATATAGCAGGCTGATGAAATGTATTCACTAGTCACTGCAACGTGTATTACGGATCAGTGAAATTAAACGGACAATGTAGATAGATATGCAGGTACGATTATTTTCAGACCTATCCAAAAAAAGATGTACGCAGTTTGCGCAAATAAAACGGGAATCCACAGATCAATACGGTATCTATAGACTCTGAGGTATATAGCAGGCTGATGAAATGTATTCACTAGTCACTGCACCGTGTATTACGGATCAGTGAAATTAAACGGACAATGTAGATAGATATGCAGGTACGATTATTTTCAGACCTATCCAAAAAAAGATGTACGCAGTTTGCGCAAATAAAACGGGAATCCACAGATCAATACGGTATCTATAGACTCTGAGGTATATAGCAGGCTGATGAAATGTATTCACTAGTCACTGCAACGTGTATTACGGATCAGTGAAATTAAACGGACAATGTAGATAGATATGCAGGTACGATTATTTTCAGACCTATCCAAAAAAAGATGTACGCAGTTTGCGCAAATAAAACGGGAATCCACAGATCAATACGGTATCTATAGACTCTGAGGTATATAGCAGGCTGATGAAATGTATTCACTAGTCACTGCAACGTGTATTACGGATCAGTGAAATTAAACGGACAATGTAGATAGATATGCAGGTACGATTATTTTCAGACCTATCCAAAAAAAGATGTACGCAGTTTGCGCAAATAAAACGGGAATCCACAGATCAATACGGAATCTATAGACTCTGAGGTATATAGCAGGCTGATGAAATGTATTCACTAGTCACTGCAACGTGTATTACGGATCAGTGAAATTAAACGGACAATGTAGATAGATATGCAGGTACGATTATTTTCAGACCTATCCAAAAAAAGATGTACGCAGTTTGCGCAAATAAAACGGGAATCCACAGATCAATACGGAATCTATAGACTCTGAGGTATATAGCAGGCTGATGAAATGTATTCACTAGTCACTGCAACGTGTATTACGGATCAGTGAAATTAAACGGACAATGTAGATAGATATGCAGGTACGATTATTTTCAGACCTATCCAAAAAAAGATGTACGCAGTTTGCGCAAATAAAACGGGAATCCACAGATCAATACGGAATCTATAGACTCTGAGGTATATAGCAGGCTGATGAAATGTATTCACTAGTCACTGCAACGTGTATTACGGATCAGTGAAATTAAACGGACAATGTAGATAGATATGCAGGTACGATTATTTTCAGACCTATCCAAAAAAAGATGTACGCAGTTTGCGCAAATAAAACGGGAATCCACAGATCAATACGGTATCTATAGACTCTGAGGTATATAGCAGGCTGATGAAATGTATTCACTAGTCACTGCAACGTGTATTACGGATCAGTGAAATTAAACGGACAATGTAGATAGATATGCAGGTACGATTATTTTCAGACCTATCCAAAAAAAGATGTACGCAGTTTGCGCAAATAAAACGGGAATCCACAGATCAATACGGAATCTATAGACTCTGAGGTATATAGCAGGCTGATGAAATGTATTCACTAGTCACTGCAACGTGTATTACGGATCAGTGAAATTAAACGGACAATGTAGATAGATATGCAGGTACGATTATTTTCAGACCTATCCAAAAAAAGATGTACGCAGTTTGCGCAAATAAAACGGGAATCCACAGATCAATACGGAATCTATAGACTCTGAGGTATATAGCAGGCTGATGAAATGTATTCACTAGTCACTGCAACGTGTATTACGGATCAGTGAAATTAAACGGACAATGTAGATAGATATGCAGGTACGATTATTTTCAGACCTATCCAAAAAAAGATGTACGCAGTTTGCGCAAATAAAACGGGAATCCACAGATCAATACGGAATCTATAGACTCTGAGGTATATAGCAGGCTGATGAAATGTATTCACTAGTCACTGCAACGTGTATTACGGATCAGTGAAATTAAACGGACAATGTAGATAGATATGCAGGTACGATTATTTTCAGACCTATCCAAAAAAAGATGTACGCAGTTTGCGCAAATAAAACGGGAATCCACAGATCAATACGGTATCTATAGACTCTGAGGTATATAGCAGGCTGATGAAATGTATTCACTAGTCACTGCAACGTGTATTACGGATCAGTGAAATTAAACGGACAATGTAGATAGATATGCAGGTACGATTATTTTCAGACCTATCCAAAAAAAGATGTACGCAGTTTGCGCAAATAAAACGGGAATCCACAGATCAATACGGAATCTATAGACTCTGAGGTATATAGCAGGCTGATGAAATGTATTCACTAGTCACTGCAACGTGTATTACGGATCAGTGAAATTAAACGGACAATGTAGATAGATATGCAGGTACGATTATTTTCAGACCTATCCAAAAAAAGATGTACGCAGTTTGCGCAAATAAAACGGGAATCCACAGATCAATACGGTATCTATAGACTCTGAGGTATATAGCAGGCTGATGAAATGTATTCACTAGTCACTGCAACGTGTATTACGGATCAGTGAAATTAAACGGACAATGTAGATAGATATGCAGGTACGATTATTTTCAGACCTATCCAAAAAAAGATGTACGCAGTTTGCGCAAATAAAACGGGAATCCACAGATCAATACGGAATCTATAGACTCTGAGGTATATAGCAGGCTGATGAAATGTATTCACTAGTCACTGCAACGTGTATTACGGATCAGTGAAATTAAACGGACAATGTAGATAGATATGCAGGTACGATTATTTTCAGACCTATCCAAAAAAAGATGTACGCAGTTTGCGCAAATAAAACGGGAATCCACAGATCAATACGGAATCTATAGACTCTGAGGTATATAGCAGGCTGATGAAATGTATTCACTAGTCACTGCAACGTGTATTACGGATCAGTGAAATTAAACGGACAATGTAGATAGATATGCAGGTACGATTATTTTCAGACCTATCCAAAAAAAGATGTACGCAGTTTGCGCAAATAAAACGGGAATCCACAGATCAATACGGTATCTATAGACTCTGAGGTATATAGCAGGCTGATGAAATGTATTCACTAGTCACTGCAACGTGTATTACGGATCAGTGAAATTAAACGGACAATGTAGATAGATATGCAGGTACGATTATTTTCAGACCTATCCAAAAAAAGATGTACGCAGTTTGCGCAAATAAAACGGGAATCCACAGATCAATACGGAATCTATAGACTCTGAGGTATATAGCAGGCTGATGAAATGTATTCACTAGTCACTGCACCGTGTATTACGGATCAGTGAAATTAAACGGACAATGTAGATAGATATGCAGGTACGATTATTTTCAGACCTATCCAAAAAAGATGTACGCAGTTTGCGCAAATAAAACGGGAATCCACAGATCAATACGGTATCTATAGACTCTGAGGTATATAGCAGGCTGATGAAATGTATTCACTAGTCACTGCAACGTGTATTACGGATCAGTGAAATTAAACGGACAATGTAGATAGATATGCAGGTACGATTATTTTCAGACCTATCCAAAAAAAGATGTACGCAGTTTGCGCAAATAAAACGGGAATCCACAGATCAATACGGAATCTATAGACTCTGAGGTATATAGCAGGCTGATGAAATGTATTCACTAGTCACTGCAACGTGTATTACGGATCAGTGAAATTAAACGGACAATGTAGATAGATATGCAGGTACGATTATTTTCAGACCTATCCAAAAAAAGATGTACGCAGTTTGCGCAAATAAAACGGGAATCCACAGATCAATACGGTATCTATAGACTCTGAGGTATATAGCAGGCTGATGAAATGTATTCACTAGTCACTGCAACCGTGTATTACGGATCAGTGAAATTAAACGGACAATGTAGATAGATATGCAGGTACGATTATTTTCAGACCTATCCAAAAAAAGATGTACGCAGTTTGCGCAAATAAAACGGGAATCCACAGATCAATACGGTATCTATAGACTCTGAGGTATATAGCAGGCTGATGAAATGTATTCACTAGTCACTGCAACGTGTATTACGGATCAGTGAAATTAAACGGACAATGTAGATAGATATGCAGGTACGATTATTTTCAGACCTATCCAAAAAAAGATGTACGCAGTTTGCGCAAATAAAACGGGAATCCACAGATCAATACGGTATCTATAGACTCTGAGGTATATAGCAGGCTGATGAAATGTATTCACTAGTCACTGCAACGTGTATTACGGATCAGTGAAATTAAACGGACAATGTAGATAGATATGCAGGTACGATTATTTTCAGACCTATCCAAAAAAAGATGTACGCAGTTTGCGCAAATAAAACGGGAATCCACAGATCAATACGGTATCTATAGACTCTGAGGTATATAGCAGGCTGATGAAATGTATTCACTAGTCACTGCAACGTGTATTACGGATCAGTGAAATTAAACGGACAATGTAGATAGATATGCAGGTACGATTATTTTCAGACCTATCCAAAAAAAGATGTACGCAGTTTGCGCAAATAAAACGGGAATCCACAGATCAATACGGAATCTATAGACTCTGAGGTATATAGCAGGCTGATGAAATGTATTCACTAGTCACTGCAACGTGTATTACGGATCAGTGAAATTAAACGGACAATGTAGATAGATATGCAGGTACGATTATTTTCAGACCTATCCAAAAAAAGATGTACGCAGTTTGCGCAAATAAAACGGGAATCCACAGATCAATACGGAATCTATAGACTCTGAGGTATATAGCAGGCTGATGAAATGTATTCACTAGTCACTGCAACGTGTATTACGGATCAGTGAAATTAAACGGACAATGTAGATAGATATGCAGGTACGATTATTTTCAGACCTATCCAAAAAAAGATGTACGCAGTTTGCGCAAATAAAACGGGAATCCACAGATCAATACGGTATCTATAGACTCTGAGGTATATAGCAGGCTGATGAAATGTATTCACTAGTCACTGCACCGTGTATTACGGATCAGTGAAATTAAACGGACAATGTAGATAGATATGCAGGTACGATTATTTTCAGACCTATCCAAAAAAAGATGTACGCAGTTTGCGCAAATAAAACGGGAATCCACAGATCAATACGGTATCTATAGACTCTGAGGTATATAGCACGCTGATGAAATGTATTCACTAGTCACTGCACAGTCATGCACAGGAATATATCTGTTTAGATATGTATAGTTTGATCTATGTGGCTGGACAAGGTGTACCAGGCACAGCTCTGCACAGAATGCAGGCTTACAGCATATACTGTATAGTTTTCTTCAGAGAATCAATTGGTTTTTAAAAGACTATTGTGGCTTCCTATTCCTACACAGAATACAGGCTTACAGTATATACTGTATACTGTTTTTCAGAGTATAAATAGTCTTTAAAAAGACTGTTGAGGCTTCCTATCCTAACTCCTAACTGCTTGCTGCACACACTACACGAGCTAACACTGTCTCTGTCTGTCTCTTCTCCTTCCCAAAAGCACAATGAGGCTGATGCTGCAGGTCCCTTCCTTATGTAAATTTAGGTCACATGTCACTGCCAGCCAATCACTGCTGGGGAGGTATAGGGGATGTTACATCACAGCAGGCGTTCCCACAGGCTTCCCTTTGATGCTGATTGGCTGAAAAAACCGGGCATTTCAAACTGGCAGTAACGCACGAATCATCACGAGTCCGCGCTGGCTCGGGATGCCGAGCCGAAGCAGGCAATATACGTGCAAATCCCGAATATTGCTGCTTCAGCTCGTTCATCACTAGTCCTTACTTATGCTTCACTGATTGGGAGTGCCGTGCTCTACATGCATGGTCAATTAGAGGAAGCTAGTGCCTTAATATAACAAGATCTGTCTTCATGACAGATTGTCTTTAGCTGTGACAATTATGACATAAGTGGGGCAATGCATGGGATAGGTCACTTCATTCATTCTTCTATAGTGTTGTCAAAATCACTAGGGCCAAAGGTACTGTGAACTCCAAATACAGCTCAGTGTTCTGCTCATCAAAAGGAAAGTTTAACAAAAGAGCTCTACAACACACTGGTAATAAAGTAAGGTTCACTAAGCATTAGCAAAAGCAGAGATGCTCAAGGCAAGACATTAACAACCTGATTGGTTACGGTTCTGATCCTTAACAATATACGTATATTACCCAAGGTCCCGAACAAGAGAATGAAAATCAAGTACTGTCAAGACCTTGAACTGTGATCAAGCTCCACCTCATATACTTCACACTTGATTGTAAACCCTCAGAGACATTTCTTATTTGGGCACACATGCAATGTATCTTACAGTAGTCACTCAGCCGGCAACTGTCCACAGCTTGAAATACAATGCAGATGGCATATGCTGTGAAGACAAAGATGCTGAAAAGCAATAGGAGCAAAAAAGACAGAAAACGGATTAACCAAATACAAGGAAACAACTGAGACATGTTCTGATTTTACTTTCTTCCTTTCTGCTTGGTTATTTCAATTTGTCTTCTTGACATACCGATAAAAATGCATGTCTTAAAGGGAATCTGTCACATTTTGGACTATTATCTATAGATATATATGCGTAGTACTGCAGATAAGGAGTCCACTTTTTTTTTTTGCTTTCCTACTGCCCCCCCCATTCCTGTCAGCACTCAAAGCTGCACTAAAATACACAGTCCGGACTGCTATACTGTTCTAACGTAATAGAGTGGACTCGTGCACATGCATGGCAGTCCGGACAATGTATTTTAATGCAGCTCTGAGGGCTGACAATATGGCATGTACAATCACAAAATGTATTACAGAGGCAATACTTCTGAGGAAGTATATTGTGTCTCACTAAGATGGATCTGCAACTCCCATGATAACTCATGAGAACCCTGTGATCGCATCACATGGATCACCTGGGGGGTGACAGAGGGAGCTCCCTTTTATGTTTAATCATTTAGATGTTGCAGTTGTTGTTGACCACAGCATATAAGAGGTGAAACAGCCAAGATCAGTGTTATCTCCAATCCACAGCATTTTTGTAATACACAACATATAATTGTCTAAAATGTCTGTGTACGTGGTAGCATTCGCATTATTATTCACTGGAGGACATGCCCAAACACAGCATAACAGTCATATATCATTATTAGTGATGATCGAGCACCCCGATGCTCGGGTTCTCTGGTGCTCTGGCCGAACACTAGGTGGTGCTTGAGTGTTCGGCCGAGCACTCGAGTATAATGGAAGTCTATGGGAGAAGACCAGGCACAGAGAGGAGGGTGTCTGGTTGATAGGGAAACGTGAGAAAATTGTGGAAACACCTCTGAAATGGTTAGTGAACAGCATGGGGAGGATGTCTGGATGCATCTTGGACACTGAAGTCGCTACTGTTAACGATGATGCCCAAGTATTACGCCACTTTTACGGAATGACAAAAATTCCCCCCCAAAACCCAAGACAACATCGATTTTAGAGGAAATATATATTTACTTGTACGTAAAGCGCAAGTAGCAGCACACCCTCACCCCTAATGTTTTACACTGTCAGATCAGCAGCAGGCACTCGCCCTGAATGTTTTACACGGTCAGCTCAGCAGCAGGCACTCGCCCCTAATGTTTTTGAGTGTCAGCAGCACTGAACGTCAACTTGTCAGGATGAGGACTAGAGTGAAGAAGTAACATAGTAACATAGTAACATAGTTTATAAGGCCAAAAAAAGACATCTGTCCACCCAGTTCGGCCTGTTATTCTGCAAGTTGATCCAGAGGAAGGCAAAAAACCCCTGTGAGGTAGAAGCCAATATTACTGACTTTAAGGGAAAAAATTCCTTCCCCAAGAGGAAGAGGAAGTAGTGGACGATGAAATCAGTGGCCCAACATGGGAAGGAGGCAAGCTGAGCGAGGACAGCAGTACAGAGGGGGAGGGATGCGCAGCACCGCAACAGGCTGGAAGAGGCGGTGGGGTGGCAAAAGGGAGAAGGCAGGCCACACCAACAAGTGTGGACGATAAAAGAATTGTCATTTGCAACCTGTGCCGTACCAAAATGAGCAGGGGCATGAACACTAGCAACCTGACCACCACCAGCATGATCTTCATGGCAGCAAAGCACCCTAATAGGTGGGCCAATCGTCTGGATCCACAATTGGTGTCTGCTGGTCACACCACTGTGTTACGTTCTAGCCAAGATGCAGGCCCAGATGCCTCCCCCCTGCACCTGGACCCTCGCAAGCACCATCAGCGAGCACATACACTTCTGTGTCCCAGCGCAGCGTACAGATGTCCATACCCCAGGCCTTTGAACGAAAGCGCAAATACCCAGCCACCCACCCACAGGCCATAGCACTAAATGCACACCTTTACAAATTGCTGGCACTGAAAATGTTGCTTGTGGACACTGAGGCTTTTTGCAGTCTGATGGCGGTGGCTGTCCCTCGTTACTCAGTACCTAACCACCACTATTTTGTGCCGGTGTGCCCTCACCGCCTTACACCAGCATATGTCCCGTAACATAACTCGTGCCCTTACCAATGCAGTTACTGGGAAGGTCCACTTAACGACTGACACATGGACAAGTGCTTCTGGCCAGGGACGCTACATTTCCCTGACACCACACTGGGTGAACGTTGTGGAAGCTGGGAACGAGTCATACCCTGGGATGGCACAGGTGCTACTGACACAAAGAATTGCGGGGCCCTACTTCCATTGCGGGGCCCTACATTAGCGGCTGCAACCCCTCCTTCTCCTACACCACTTCCATCTAGGAATTCTCATCTTGCAGCACCAGTCAGACTTCAGTCAGTAGCTGGAAGCAGTTTAGCACAGCGGTGGGGAAGCGGCAACAGGCTGTGCTGAAACTTATTTGCTTAGGTGACAAACAACACACCACCACAGTGCTGTGGCAGGGTCTAAGGGACCAGGCTGAGCTGTGGCTCTCGCCACTCAACCTCCAACCAGGCGTGGTTGTGTCTGATAACGGCCACAACTTGGTGGTGGCTTTGGAGCTTGGCAAGCTCACACACATACTGTCACGCTCAGGTGTGGGGGGAAACCACACAGAGCGTAGGAGGGAAAGGAGATTAGGCCTGGAAACTAAGGAAGGAAGATGGACACCTCCTAAAGGAAACCCTGACTCTAATCCTGACTGACTACCAGTATGAACAGGCCTCAAAGTAGGCGAGTTCATACACAGGAACCTAAACCAAACTGACCCTATTGGACCATGGAACTAATGATAGGAATGAGTCTACTAATCAGTCTCCCTCAGGCCAAACAACTGCTTCAACTTAGTGGTTCAGCGGTTTCTCAAAACCTACACCAATTTGCCTGAGCTGCTGGTGAAGGTGCCCATTTCGAAAGTCACCTACAGCTTCCGCCGGTCTGGCAACGCTGCAGCAGCGCTTACACTTGCCAGCTCACTGACTGCTGTACGACCTGAGCATGCGCTGGAACTCTACCTGCTCACAATAAAGACGGATAGCGCTGCATATGGAAAAGGTTCTGATAAGCGACCTAGTGTCACAACTAGGAGGAAAAAGTTTTGGAAAATGGTAAAGGAGTACCTAGCTGACAATGTCAACGTCCTCAGTGATCCCTCTGTGCCTTATAATTATTGGGTGTCTAAGCTGGACACGTGGCATGAACTGGCGCTCTACGCCTTCGAGGTGCTGGCCTGCCCTGCCGCCAGCGTTTTGTCAGAGCGGTTATTTAGTGCCGCTGGGGGCATAATAACTGCTAATCGCATCCACCTGTCAACTGAAAATACTGACGCTAATCAAAATGAACAAGGCCTGGATTGCCCCTGACTTTGCTACCCCACCAGTGGATAGCGGCTGAACATAAAGGAACTTTGAATGTGGCTTTTAAGGTGTATTGAAAACACTGTATTTCCATTCACCTCTTCCTCTTCTCGTCCTCTTCCTCCTCTTCCTCCATCATATCAAACTGCTTATTTGGCTGCCTTGCCTTTAAATATTTAAGAGGTTCACCAGCAGGCCCTCACCCCTAATTTTTTAACCTAAAAAATTAACCTCACTCTGGTCCTCCTCCTGACATGTTGACTTAACAAGAACCTGTCTTGTGCCACCCTCTAAACTGAGACATGAAGCTAGGAGTTTTGGATGACTTTGTTTCTTGTGCTCTGCCTACAGACACTTTTTCACCGCGCCCAACGTTCACCATCAGCAGCAGGCCCACTTCCCTATCCCTTACTGCTCGCCTTGCGCATACTAAATGTTATATATGCAATTTTGTCAAAAGTACAGTTGCGCAGATTTTTTTTTAGTGTATGAGCAGAAAAATTTCACCGAATGAGCAAACGTTATGCAGCAGACGCAGTGCAGGTAATGTCACATACCTGTGCTGCATGTGCAGTATAACCTTTCTGTAACCTAAATACCTGAGATCCAGTGTATTTTTTTCTGCCGTTATTCATATAATGTATAACATTTGCGCAATCAGGCACAGATAGTGTAGGGATAGGATTTGGCTAGGCAGGGCTAGTTGTTCTGTTGAAAAGACCCAGAAGTCCTTTTAAGGACTTTTTTTTATATCTGGCTGCAATATTGTTATTCTTGATGGTCAAAATTTGTGCAAGTTTGCCTAATCTTAACACCAGTTGTGCATCGTGTGCAGGACAATGTATGTTTCTCCTATATACCTGACATTTATTGCATTTCTTTCTGCTGCTAATCACGGCGACATTAGTAATGTCGCCTTCAATAGCTGCAGAAAAAAATACACCGGATTTCTGTTATTTGGGATACACAAATGTTAGACAGCAGACGCTGAAAAGGTGGTGTTAAGGTCAGGCAACCTTGCGCAATTTTTAACCCACCACAAAAAAAATATATTGCAGCCAGATATAACAATGGACTTTTGTGTCTTTTGACCAGAACAACTAACCCTGCCTAGCCAAATCATATCCCTACAGTATAAGTCCCTCCTTGCGCAAATGATATATAGCTTACGCGAATGAGGAACTGCGGCCTAAATTATCGGTATTAAATGTAACAACGGATGTCAGCTACTTAGACTTTTGAGCGGTTGTAATACGCTGTGCACCTAGCGTTACTGACAGGGCACACTTGGAATTTTTTTTGCCACACAAAAAAAAAGCAGACTTATTTAACAATGGACTTTGGTCTTTTTGGAACAGAAACAATCTTTCTACCTACCCAAATCCTATACCTATAGTTTAGTTCCCTCCTTGGGAACTAAATTAATGGTATTAAATGTAACAACGGATGTCAGCTACATAGACTTTTGAGTGGTTGTAATACGCTGTGCACCTAGCGTTAGTGACAGGGAAAACTTGGGGTTTTTTTCGCCACCCAAAAAAAAAATAAAAAAAGCAGACATATTTCACAATGGACTTTGGTCTTTTTGGAACATAAACAATCTTTCTACCTACCCAAATCCTATCCCTATAGTTTAATTCCCTCTTTGGGCAAATTAAACTGCAGACGCAAATGAAGAACTGCGGCCTAAATTATCGGTATTAAATGTAACAGCGGATGTCAGCTACATAGACTTTTGAATGGTTGTAATACGCTGTGCACCTAGTATTACTGACAGGGCACACTTGAGTTCTTTTTTGCCACAAAAAAAAATGCAGAAGGATTTAACAATGGACTTTTGTGTATTTTGAACAATGACACTAACCCTGCCTATAGAAATTCTATCCCTACACTAGTTCCTCCTTGCGCAAATGTTATACAACAAGACGCAAAAGAAGTACTGCGGGCTTAACAGCAGAAATTATAGCAAAATATGCCAGGTATATAGTATACAGAGAGTATCCTACAGCACGCAGCATCAGCAGCACATGTGGCATTAATGGCAGGCCACCTAGTGCTATTTTCACCACCTTTAAACACCCCAAAAATAATAAAATATTGCTTTGTGTCAGATACAATAGCCCTTAAACGGGCTTTTGGGTCTTTTTTGAGCGATTTCTATCCCTACCTAGCGTGCTTCCCTCTCTACAGTGTAAGTCTCTCCTTGCTGCAGCAGCGCATGTGGCGTTAATGGCAGGCCACCTAGTGCTAATTAGCGTGCGGGGAGGTGACTCGAGCATGGCCATGTTCGGCCGAATACCGCGTGGTCCCGAGCATGGCCATGTTCGGCCGAATAGTGTATTGTATCAACAATACTCATTATCCTTCCTCCATTACATTTTACAGTAGGCAGTAAGGTACATATAGTTGCAGGATATCTGCCAAACCCAGATGCATACATCAGATTGCAAGAAAGTAAAACAGGATTCATCACTCCAGATAACACACATTAGCTGGTTAAGAATACATAAGTCTAGCGCCAGTGGCTGGCACCAATGGATATCAGATATTAAATCACATATGCACAAAAAGTACTTTTAGTCGTGGCACAGCTGATTAAGACAAACATATGATGTGTGGCTAAACACGTACTCAGTACAAAGTTAATACTCAAATAAAGGATACATTTTCATTGCAAAAAATAGGCAAATGAGGAAAATATAACAGATAATCACGTTGTAACTGCAGTATTTTTGAGGAAAAAACTGCAATATAACGGGGACAAATGGAAATATGACCCTATGTTCAAACATGGCTGTATCTGTTATCGAAATCCTCCTCATGCCGTGAACACACAACACATTATTAGAGTATGGCCACAGGTTTGCTAAAGCAGTTTTGGAAGCCAAATCTAGGAATGAATTAAAAAATTAAAAAAAGAGAATAAGTTGTATCTGACTTTTATACTTTCTCTCCTTTTATGATTCTCTCCTGATTTTGGTTCCTGGAGCAAAAGATGAATATACTTGTGTATAATGGTATAGATTTTTTTTTTTTAATATCCGCAACTGTACAAAAAGATTTAGGGGGTCATGTATTAAACTGAAATATGCCTAAATTAGGAGTATTTCAGGTGCAGATTACGGCACAACAGTTAGTTGCACCACAATCTGTATCGGAGATCCCATAGAAATCAAAGGGATCACTGCGCCCATCGCAAGAAACCCAACAGTGTTTGATTTCTTGCGACAGGCATACAAATCCTATGCGAACCTGGCTACGACAACTGTCACACAACCAGTGGGACATACCCTTATGCTAGACATACACATTAGTTCTCTGTTGGCTGCATCTGCTGATTTCTGTTGGCTTTCTCCCTTTTTCCCATTCACTGTATACTGTATCTATACTTGGCAGAGATGAGCATGTATATGTATGGGTGGTTCACCAAAGATAGCTGTTGACTAAATAATTTTTAGGACAACAGTTATCCTAGGTGCATGTTTTATTTTTAATGGACAGTTATAGATCTAATATTGTAACTTCATTATGGTCATGAATGACTGAAAAGGATGGGGAAAATGTATCATGAGATAAAAATTTGAAGTCAGTAATCTATGCAAAATTTGTCACAAATTGCATGTTTGATAAATTTGGCACATCTTCAAGTATAGCTAGTAGAGATGAGCAAATCAATTTGGAATTCATCCTGAATTTCCGACAAAATTTGGATTCTAGAAAACCCAAATTTCTTGAGATTTATTTCAGAGAAATCACAGAGAGAGCATTCCATGTATAATACTCCAAGAGAAATGCCACATACTTGCCAGATCGTCCTTCCAAAAGGACAAGCATACTGGATGGTCCAGTATTATGCTTCTCTGAATGAGACATACTAACCAGTTCAACCAGTTGCCAGATCTCCTTCCAAAAGCACAAGAGGTCTGAGTGTTTAAAGAGAAAACGACACCCTGATTACCTGAGTGTCCTTGGGGTGTTACTTTTGGGGGTGTTATTTCTCATTAGGGAGACTAATAAGTATACATATGGAGTATTGTATCCCAGCCAACGCTGCTCTGCCCATCTGGAAAACAGATATGCACATTTTAGTATCGTACATTCACTGGCATCAGATAGGCTTGGTGTTTTTGGAAGGAAAGTTAATTTGAATATCTTTCTTGGAAACCCAAAGGTATGTAAATTAGTTTTTCCTCCAAAATAAAAAGAACACTAAGCCTACCTGGTGCCAGTAGAGAGGAAGGGGGTAGAAAAAACTGGAATACTGCCAATGATTTTGTGCATTATAAATTTTGTGTCATTCATTTTTTGGCATAAAAAACATGCTCACTTTATTCTCTGGGTCAGTATGATTACAGCAATACCAAATACATATATGGGATGATTTATCAAACTGGTGTAAAGTAGAACTGGCTAGGTTGCCCATGGAAAATTAAATGTGGAATCTGATTGGTTGCTATGGGCAACTAAGCCAGTTCTACTTTACACCAGTTTGATAAATGACCCCAATAGTTTTTTTATTTTTTATTTTACTACTGTTGAGCAATAAAACCCCTGTTTAATAGTAAGAAAAAAATTGTATTTTCATCATTGCATTCTAAGACCCATAACTTGTTTTATTTTTCTTTCTATGGAACTGTGGGAGGACTTGATTTTTGCAGGAAGACTTATAGTTTCACTGGTATCATTTTGGGGTACATAACACTTTATATTCCATTTTATTTGGCGGTGAATACACAAAAAGCAGCAATTCTGGCAATTTGGTTTTTTTTTACAGTGTTCATCGTACTAGATAAATGACTTGATAATAGTGTAGTGTAGGTTCTTACGGACTTGGAGATCCAAAATATGTGGCAGAAATTTTATTTTTGCTATTTTTTCATTGAAAAGCATTTTATCAAAGGAAAAAAAAAACATTTTTAATGGCTGATTGACCCTGGAAAGCATAACAGACCGTGGTATATAGTGGTGTTTATTTTTGCATATAAAATTGAGTATCTCCAGTGATAGGAGCTTCTGTGGGTCGGAAGAGTTTCAAATATAACTTCAAATAAAAACTTTGAAAGAGACATTTTCACAGCTGCAGTGAGTCTAAAAGGGAGATACAAATGCATCTCAATAAATTAGAATATCAAAAAGTTGTTTTTTTTTCCAGTAATTTAATTCAAAAAGTGAAACACATATTATATAGAGTCATTACAAGCAGAGTGAACTTTTTCAAATGTTTATTTATGTTAATGTCGATGATTATGGCTTACAGCCAAGGAAAACCCAAAAGTCATTATCTCAGAAAATTAGAATATTATATTAGACCAACTGCAATTTTGGCCAACTGAAAAGTATGTACAGTAAATGCACTCAGTACTTGGTTGGGGCTCCTTTTGCATGAATGACTGCATTAATGCAGTGTGGCATGGAGGCGATCAGCCTGTTGCACTGCAGAGGTGTTATGGAAGCCTAGGTTGCTTTGATAGCAGCCTTCAGCTCATCTGCATTGTTGGGTCTGGTGTCGCTCTTCTCCCTCTTGACAATACCCCATAGATTCTCTATGGGGTTAAAATCAGGTGAGTTTGCTGGCCAATCAAGCACAGTGATACTGTGGTTATTAAACCAGGAATTGGTACTTTTGGCAGTTTGGACAGGTGCCAAGTCCTGCTGGAAAATAAAAATCCCATCTCCAAAAAGCTTGTCGGCAGAGGGAAGCATGAAGTGCTCTAAAATTTCCTGGTAGATGGATGGCTGCACTGACTTTGATCTTGATAAAAGACAGTGGACCTACACCAGCAGATGACATGGCTCCCCAAACCATCACTGATTGTGGAAACTTCACACTAGACCTCAAGCAGCTTGGATTAAGTGCCTTTCCACTCTTCCTCCAGACTCTGGGACCTTGATTTCCAAATGAAATGCAAAATTTACTTTCATCTGAGAACAACACCTTTGACTACTGAGCAGCAGTCCAGTTCTTTTTCTCCTTGGCCCAGGTAAGACGCTTTTGGCGTTGTCTATTGTCGTGAGTGGCTTGACACATGGAATGCGACACTTGTAGCCCATGTCCTTGATACGTCTGTGTGTGGTGGCTCTTGAAGCACTGACTCCAGTAGCAGTCCACTCCTTGTGAATCTCCCCCAAATTTAGGAAAGATCTTTTCTTAACAATCCTATCAAGGCTGCAGTTCTCCCAGTTGCTTGTGCACCTTTTTCTACCACCCTGTTTCCTTCCACTCAATTTTCCATTAATACTGTATGCTTTGATACAGCACTCTGTGAACAGCCAGCTTCTTTAGCAATGCCCTTTTGTGGCTTACCCTCCTTGTGGAGTGTGTCAATTACAGCTGGACATCTGTCAAGTCAGCAGTCTTCCCCATGATTGTGTTGTCTACTGAACCAGACTAGGGGACCTTTTTAAAGGCTTTGGAAGCCTTTGCAGGTGTTTTGGGTTAATTATTCTAATTTTCTGAGATAATGAATTTTGTGTTTTCCTTGGCTGTAAGACATAATCATCAACATTAACATTAATAAACACTTGAAAAAGTTCACTCTGTTTGTAATGACTCATAATGACATATAATTTATGTGTTTCACTTTTTAAACTGAATTACTGAAAAAAAAACTTTTTGATGATATTCTAATTTATTGAGATGCACTTGAATAAAGGTGCTTCCATTTAAGCAGGGGAGATGAACTCTTCTTTGATTTGGGGGCCTGTTGTAGAGAAAGGTGTGTGTCCGACCTCTGGTGATATGCCACCAAAGTGCAAGATGGGCCAGACCCTTTAAGGGTTAAGGTCTCTGTCTTAGTAGCATTGTATTTATAACTAATGTTGAGAGAATTGAAGCTGACAACGTGGAATCCAAATGCAAAGTTTACCAACAATATGACACGCAAAAAATGCGAATTTCCTCTCGCCTCGTGGCAACAAAACAATTTTTTTCTTAAAATGGTGGCAACATGTTACAAAGTGAAAGTAAGAAGCCCAGCAACAAGAGATGACCCATAATTCAGTGCAGCCAGCTAATCAGCAGCTAGCCAGCCCTTGTGAACTGAGTATAGGGAAAGATGTGACAGGCTCTAGGGACATTGATTAAGTGAGATCTTGGATAAGGAGAGTTCAGGGATAGTGTAGGGAGATCATAGGGATACTTTTTACACAATATAGGGAGAGAATAGGGAGAGCACAAGCAGAGTGCAGGGGCTAATTGAACAGTGCCCCCCTTGGTTAATAGATAAGCAATTCTATTACACTTTGATTCAACATTTGGGGTGAAAAAGCTGTCTGATACTACTGCTATTGGGATGTCGGCATTGTTTTATACATACATAATTCTATAACTCTTTGTTTCTCTAATTGGGGTTAAAAAGAGGACTAACACTACTGCTATCAGGGTGTCCACATTGCAGCAACTCAAGTCTTGAGTCTCAAATTAGTACTTTTCTTCACCCAACTAATAAAGGAACCACCCACCGGCAGCAGCAGGATATGGAGCAGAATGTGAACCAGCAGGTAGTGACATACTTGGACTGCATCCTGCCACCCTACATCCAAGATGCCCTGGACTACTGGGCAGCCAAACTTGATTTGTTGCCGCAACTGACCGAGTTTGCCCTGGACAAGTTTTCCTGCCCGGCCAGTAGTGTGGCATCAGAGCGGACATTTAGTGCAGCAGTGGGCATAGTTCCCACAAAGAGAACTCGCATATCAACACAAAATCTTGAGAGACTGAACTTTGTAAAGATGAATCAGGCATGGATCAGCCCAGATTTCCATGCACCCGTGCCTGATGCATCAGACTAGATCATTGTGACAGCCGCTCCAAAACATTGTAAAAAATGGCCCGTTAATTCTAGCCACATGCTTCAGCCACTATTCTGATGATGCCACCAGCCTGATTCCACATACCTACTGCCACTGCTGCCATCTTCTCCTGCTGCCACCCACCACCTTGTGCTGTAACTACCACTGTTGCCCCCTGTCCTCCCCACTCTATGACTGGGCCACTATGTAAACTCCTCATGCTGTTGAAATCACAGAAATTAATGCACTAAAACAATAGATGTAAACATAATAGATGGACTAAGCCCTCATTCTAATAATAAAATATGAGACTCTTAGCCATTATATTTTGATCAAAACACATCTGTGCCCACCTACCTGTGCCACAGTGGTCTCAGTCAGGCAGGTCCTGCTCTAAACCTACCTATGCAATTGGGCATCTATATTCAGGAGAGCAGACTTTGCACATATAGTGTGTTGCTCCTAAATACCTCTGTGTCCACCAAGCAACCAATGAGAGGAAGAGCACATACAGCTATGTACCACCCTAATCAAGGTTGCCTATTAGATATTCACACCTGAAGGTGTCACTCCTTCAAGACAAATAAAAACAACAATCATGGAAATAAGATACAAAGCATCCTGCGCAATATTATAGTAAATATGAAGATGTGCATGACTACATTTATAAAATCACGGAAAATAATGCACTAAAACAATAGATGCAAACATAATATATGGACTAAGCCCTCACTCTAATAATAAAATCTGAGACTCTTAGTCAATATATTTGTTGTTGCTACCCTCACAAAATCTGTGACTGGGCGACTATGTTGACTCCTTATACTATTGCAACCCTCTCCACTCTGTGACTGGGCCACTCTGTTGACTACTCATGCTATTGCCACCCTGACCACTCTGTGACGGGGTCACTATGTTGTGTTCTCATGCTGTTGCTACCCTCCCTACTCTGTGACAGGGTCAGTAGCGTCCCTGTTTGGCCTTGTTGACCTGACTGTTTATTGTACCCTTCTTCTGATCTATCAAAAGAAAAAAAAACATAACAGATCCTATCTTTGGAGCATCCATAAGGTCGCTATCACACGGTCAGTATTTTGCATCAGGATTTGATTATGATTTGGAAGTCAAAAGCAGGGGTGTCCCAAAACACAGAAGATATACAAATATTTCCATTATGTGTTATCTCTGTTTTGGCCCCACTCCTGTTTGTTTGCCTTACCAATATCAACAAGTGTCAATATGGATGCTCAAAAGACAAGATCTGTTTTGTGGGGGTTGTTTCTTGTGTCAGATCAGAAGAAGGGAAAAATAAATAGTGACGTCAACACAAACTTACTGCTGACACCCTCATGCTAAATACTGTCCATGTGATAGAGGCCATTAAGTTCTTGCATGAAGGACTTCTTTTCCATCTTAATAAAACCAATTTCAGAGGTAAATAACCTATTTTCGAAAAATTTGACAAGGCATCCGAATCAACTTTTTGAAAACTTCATTCATCTCTATTTATAACCCAATAGTTTGTCATAGTCCAGCAAAGTGGCATGTAAGTTATGCATGGTAAGTTAGGCAGGTTTATATGAGGACTGGTAAGCATGATCAGAACATTGTCCATGTAGAGAAAGATTTTAAGCTCATTATCACAAACTAAGAGACCTTTAATATTTGGATGGAGCTAGATTTTTGCAGCCAGAGGTTCTATACTGGAAATAGAAGGGAGGAGAGCAGGCAGTCTGTGTCGTTCGAAATTCAAAACACTGCTGAGGTGTGGTGGGGTAGTTTAACCACAAAAGAAAGATTAGAATAAAGCCTCATGTAGGCCTGTAAGAAGAGCCCCTAAATGCCAAAGACATTAAAGGTAAAAATGAGTGAAGTTATCAAAAATTCGATTTGGCTGGGGTTAGGGGTTAATCTGGGGTTAAAAGGAAATACTCACTTCATCCATTTGCTCGCAGAGAGACCCTCACCGCCATTTTGATTGAAGAAAACACTCCAAATCTCTTGAGTGGTGACATGCAACGTCACCATGTCATCACGCTGGCCAGGCATGGTGATATCAACACTGATTACGTCACTGCACCCAGATTTGGCGTGTTAATTTCAATCAAAATGGCCCTGATGGCCTCTCTGCAAGCAAATGGATGAGGTATGTATTTTTTGTTTGTTTGTTTTTACCTCCATTTCAGGAAAGATGGAAAGATTGATTAGTCACCACGAAGCTGCTTCGCGACGAATCTAATTTTTCATGAAATTCGGACTGAAGTCGACTTCATTAACTTCGATTCACTCAACTACAATTAATTGTTTCAAACATAAAAGAACAATTCAGGCAATCAAAGGCCATTTTGGTGTCCAAACTTAATATGAGGGTGGGGGCGAAGTTTTATTGATCACATCTATTAGATCCACTATAAATCTCATATTATCTCCACATTGTTGAAAAGGGATTAAAGGGGCTCTCCGGTCAAACCCTATTATATGTCCCTTTAAACTAACCTGTGGAAAGAAGCACTTCAGTCACATACTCACCCTCCTCCACCCTGAGTGACTAATTATTTGTTTAAAGACCTCTACGGATGGTATGTATATAAGTTTATATATTGCAGAAGTGTGTGTGTTAGTGTGTGTGTGTGTGTATGTATATATATATATATATATATATATATATATATATACAGTACAGACCAAAAGTTTGGGCACACCTTCTCATTCAAAGAGTTTTCTATATTTTCATGACTATGAAAATTGTAGATTCACACTGAAGGCATCAAAACTATGAATTAACACATGTGGAATTATATACTTAACAAAAAAGTGTGAAACAACTGAAAATATGTTTTATATTCTAGGTTCTTCAAAGTAGCCACCTTTTGCTTTGATTACTGCTTTGCAGACTCTTGGCATTCTCTTGATGAGCTTCAAGAGGTAGTCACCTGAAATGGTTTTCACTTCACAGGTGTGCCCTGTCAGGTTTAATAAGTGGGATTTCTTGCCTTATAAATGGGGTTGGGACCATGAGTTGTGTTGGGCAGAAGTCAGGTGGATACACAGCTGATAGTCCTACTGAATAGACTGTTAGAATTTGTATTATGGCAAGAAAAAAGCAGCTAAGTAAAGAAAAACGAGTGGCCATCATTACTTTAAGAAATGAAGGTCAGTCAGTCCGAAAAATTGGGAAAACTTTGAAAGTATCCCCAAGTGCAGTCACAAAAACCATCAAGCGCTACAAAGAAACTGGCTCACATGAAGACCGCCCCAGGAAAGGAAGACCAAGAATTACCTCTGCTGCGGAGGATAAGTTCATCCGAGTCACCAGCCTCAGAAATGGCAGGTTAACAGCAGCTCAGATTAGAGACCAGGTCAATGCCACACAGAGTTCTAGCAGCAGACACATCTCTACAACAACTGTTAAGAGGAGACTGTGTGCAGCAGGCCTTCATGGTAAAATAGCTGCTAGGAAACCACTGCTAAGGACAGGCAACAAGCAGAAGAGACTTGTTTGGGCTAAAGAACACAAGGAATGGACATTAGACCAGTGGAAATCTGTGCTTTGGTCTGATGAGTCCAAATTTGAGATCTTTGGTTCCAAGCACTGTGTCTTTGTGCGATGCAGAAAAGGTGAACGGATGGACTCTACATGCCTTGTTCCCACCATGAAGCATGGAGGAGGAGGTGTGATGGTGTGGGGGTGCTTTGCTAGTGACACTGGGGGATTTATTCAAAATTGAAGGCATACTGAACCAGCATGGCTACCACAGCATCTTGCAGCGGCATGCTATTCCATCCGGTTTGCGTTTAGTTGGACCATCATTTATTTATCAACAGGACAATGACCCCAAACACAACTCCAGGCTGTGTAAGGGCTATTTGACCAAGAAGGAGAGTGATGGGGTGCTACGCCAGATGACCTGGCCTCCACAGTCACCAGACCTGAACCTAATCGAGATGGTTTGGGGTGAGCTAGACCACAAAGTGAAGGCAAAAGGGCCAATAAGTGCTAAGCATCTCTGGGAACTCCTTCAAGACTGTTGGAATACCATTTCAGGTGACTACCTTTTGAAGCTCATCAAGAGAATACCAAGAGTGTGCAAAGCAGTAATCAAAGCAAAAGGTGGCTACTTTGAAGAACCTAGAATATAAGACATATTTTCAGTTGTTTCACACTTTTTTGTTAAGTATATAATTCCACATGTGTTAATTCATAGTTTTGATGCCTTCAGTGTGAATCTACAATTTTTATAGTCATGAAAATACAGAAAACTCTTTGAATGAGAAGGTGTGTCCAAACTTTTGGTCTGTACTGTATATATATTTAGTAATTACAAAAAGTTTTAGCACATAATAATGATGTAAAAGCTTTATTTCCATCACGTTCATTTCCGTCATTCGATGGAGACAGCGCTTCCATTATCTTAATTGTCCTTCTATAACGAATGGTTTTGTGTTAATTGGAATTTAGTATGTGCCATAAAACTTTTTACTAAAAAATATTAAATGATATTACTATTACATATGAGTATATAATACACAGGAACCATCTGTTGAGGTTTTAAAATAAAAAAGATCAGTAGTTTGTAAGTGCTGGTTTTCCACATAGTTAGTTATGGGTTCAAGTCCCCCCTTGAAATGTGCTTTTTTTTTTTAATATATTAAAAAAAGACAATGCTACACTAAATAGTCCCTATTGATGTCACCTCTACGGGGGGGCGCTGTGGATATCACTGTTATTGGGGCACTGTGGATGTCACTGTTATGGGGGCACTGTGGATGTCACTGTTATGGGAGATCTGTGGATGTCACTGTTATGGGGCATATGTGGATGACACTGTTATGGGGCATTTGTGGATGTCACTGTTATGGGGCACTGTGGATGTCACTGTTATGGAGGATCTGTGGATGACACTGTTATGGGGCATTTGTGGATGTCACTGTTATGGGGAACTGTGGATGTCACTGTTATGGGAGCACTATGGATGTCACTGTTATGGAGGATCTATGGATGACACTATTATGGGGGATCTGTGGATGACACTGTTATGGGGCATCTGTGGATGTCACTGTTATGGGGCACTGTGGATGTCACTGTTATAGGGCACTGTGGATGTCACTGTTATGGGAGCACTATGGATGTCACTGTTATGAGGGTGCTATGGATAACACTGTTATGGAGGATCTGTGGATGACACTGTTATGGGGAATCTGTGGATGTCACTGTTATGGGACACTGTGGATGTCACTTTTATGGGAACACTATGGATGTCACTGTTATGGGGGTGCTGTGGATGTCACTGTTATGGAGGATCTGTGGATGACACGGTTATGGGGATCTGTGGATGACACTGTTATGAGGGATCTGTGGATGCCACTTTTATGGGGCACTGTGGATGTCACTGTTATGGAGCACTATGGATGTCACTGTTATGGGGGTGCTGTGGATGTCACTGTTGTGGGGCATCTGTGGATGACACTGTTATGGGACACTGTGAATGTCACTGTTATAGGGCATCTGTGGATGACACTGTTATGGAGGATCTGTGGATGACACTATTATGGAGGATCTGTGGATGACACTGTTATGGGGGATCTGTGGATGCCACTGTTATGGGTCACTGTGGATGTCACTGTTATGGGGTACTGTGGATGTCACTGTTATGGGGCACTGTGGATGTCACTGTTATGGAGCACTATGGATGTCACTGTTATGGGGGTGCTATGGATAACACTGTTATGGAGGATCTGTGGATGTCACTGTTATGGGGCACTGTGGATGTCACTGTTATGGGAGCACTATGGCTGTCGCTGTTATGGGGGTGCTTTGGATGTCACTGTTATGGAGGATCTGTGGATGACACTGTTATGGGGGATCTGTGGATGACACTGTTATGGGGCATTTGTGGATGTCACTGTTATGGGGCACTGTGGATGTCACTGTTATGGAGGATCTGTGGATGACACTGTTATGGGGCATTTGTGGATGTCACTGTTATGGGGAACTGTGGATGTCACTGTTATGGGAGCACTATGGATGTCACTGTTATGGAGGATCTATGGATGACACTATTATGGGGGATCTGTGGATGACACTGTTATGGGGCATCTGTGGATGTCACTGTTATGGGGCACTGTGGATGTCACTGTTATAGGGCACTGTGGATGTCACTGTTATGGGAGCACTATGGATGTCACTGTTATGAGGGTGCTATGGATAACACTGTTATGGAGGATCTGTGGATGACACTGTTATGGGGAATCTGTGGATGTCACTGTTATGGGACACTGTGGATGTCACTGTTATGGGAACACTATGGATGTCACTGTTATGGGGGTGCTGTGGATGTCACTGTTATGGAGGATCTGTGGATGACACGGTTATGGGGGATCTGTGGATGACACTGTTATGAGGGATCTGTGGATGCCACTTTTATGGGGCACTGTGGATGTCACTGTTATGGGAGCACTATGGATGTCACTGTTATGGGGGTGCTGTGGATGTCACTGTTGTGGGGCATCTGTGGATGACACTGTTATGGGACACTGTGAATGTCACTGTTATAGGGCATCTGTGGATGACACTGTTATGGAGGATCTGTGGATGACACTATTATGGAGGATCTGTGGATGACACTGTTATGGGGGGATCTGTGGATGCCACTGTTATGGGTCACTGTGGATGTCACTGTTATGGGGTACTGTGGATGTCACTGTTATGGGGCACTGTGGATGTCACTGTTATGGGAGCACTATGGATGTCACTGTTATGGGGGTGCTATGGATAACACTGTTATGGAGGATCTGTGAATGTCACTGTTATGGGGCACTGTGGATGTCACTGTTATGGGAGCACTATGGCTGTCGCTGTTATGGGGGTGCTTTGGATGTCACTGTTATGGAGGATCTGTGGATGACACTGTTATGGGGGATCTGTGGATGACACTGTTATGGGGGATCTGTGGATGTCACTGTTATGGGGCACTGTGGATGTCACTGTTATGGGAGCACTATGGATGTCACTGTTATGGGTGATCTGTAGATGTCACTGTTATGGGGGATCTGTGGATGACACTGTTATGGGGGATCTGTGGATGTCACTGTTATGGGACACTGTGGATGTCACTGTTATAGGGCATCTGTGGATGACACTGTTATGGAGGATCTGTGGATGACACTATTATGGAGGATCTGTGGATGACACTGTTATGGGGGATCTGTGGATGCCACTATTATGGGTCACTGTGGATGTCTCTGTTATGGGGGTGCTGTGGATGTCACTGTTATTGGGACTTGTGGATGTCACTGCTATAGGGGCACTATGTATGTCACTGTTATGGGGGCACTGTGGATGTCACTGTTATGGGGGATCTGTGGATGTCACTGCTATAGGGGCACTATGTATGTCACTGTTATGGGGGCACTGTGGATGTCACTGTTATGGGGGATCTGTGGATGACACTGTTATGGAGGATCTGTGGATGACACTATTATGAGTGATCTGTGGATGACACTGTTATGGGGGATCTGTGGATGTCACTGTTATGGGGCACTGTGGATGTCACTGTTATGGGGGATCTGTGGATATCACTGTTATGGGGGCTCAGTATGAGTGATAGGGCTCATGCAAACAACTGTGATCGGCCGAGGAATCCATGTCCCGGTCATTGTGTCGGCCACCTTTTCCAGGCTGACTGCAATTTCCCTGACCTGCACTGCTTATATGAAAGTAATGTATGATAAAACCAGTCTATATCTGACCGTTGGGGCGGATGTTGTTCACCCCCTATCACATAGAGATCAGCCTTATCATACATTACTGTCATACAGCCAGTTCGGGTCAGGAGAGTGCGGTTGGCCTTGGGCTGATCATGGTCGTATCAAATGGTGTACCACACATGATAGGCCAAGATAAATACTTCAGCAGACAAAAAAAAGAAAGGATTAGCACTCAGCACACTGCTGTATCCGTTTTCTGGTCTGAAAGTCGTGGATTTGCTAAATAAGGATACTGTATGTCTGTGAGCCTGATTTTTTTCAGAGCCATTGACGTCTATGGTTTTGAGGTCTGCATTTTGAGGACCAGAATAGGACACTTTCTACCTTTTGCAGAAATGACATACAGATGTGGAAAGAACGTGGGTAACGTCCATGTGTTTTTCACATCCGCGTGTGCAAAAGGTAGAACATGCCCATTCTGGTCCTCAAAATGCAGACTCCAAACCCATAGAAGTCAATGGTTCTGAAAAAAATGAAGACCAGAGACATATGGTATCCTTATTTAGCAGATCCACGACAAAACGGATATAGTTGTGTGCATGAGGCTTACATTCACACTTCAGCAGGCAATATCATACAAGATAGTTTTAGATACACACTTCAGCAGGCAGTATTATACAAGATAGGATTAGATACACACTTCAGTAGGTAGTATCACATAGGATTATATACACCGTTTAGCAAGCAGGATCATACATAAGAATCCTTGATACAGGAACAGTAGACTGTATCGCAGATGAAAGATTTAGATACAGAGGCACAGCAGACAATATCTGACATGATAAGCTTAGATACACAGGACACCAGACAGTATCATACAAGATGGGATTAGATACACATCTCAGCAGCCTGTATCACACACAAGAGCCTGTGTATCAGGCTCAGCAAATTCGCACATGATAGGATTAGATACAGAAGTGACTGGATACACTTGCAGATTCAACCTGTTTTTTAGACTCTGGAGATGGTGAGGGAAGAGCCTATAGACAGTCAGTGATGAGATTTAGACACTGAGAAGTAGACTCATGTCTGGGTGTAGTGCAGGGATCAGAAACCTCCAGCACTCCAGCTGTTGTGAAACTACAACTCCCAGCATGCATACTTACTCTGCCATTCTCTGTACTCCCATAGAAATGAATAGAGCATGCTGGGAATTGTAGTTTCACAGCAGCTCGAGTGCCAAGCAGTGGCGTACTAAGGTGGGGGCGGGGGGTGTGGTCCGCACCGGGTGCAATCTCTCAGGGGGTGCCAGAAGCAATGAGTGCTTCCATCAATACAGATGGAAGCGTTCATTGCTGGAGCGCAGGGAGCTGGATCCTGTCACTCACCTCCACGCGCTCCTCCTCTCCCTCAGGCCTGCAGTGCTTTGAATGGTGAAGCAGGAAGACTTCTCCCCGCTCGATAATTCAGACTGCAGGCACGGATCACACTGCTGGAATGTGTGGGTGGAGCCTGCAGCTGGAAATCTGCATAAGCTCCACCCACACATTGCTGCAGAGCGACCTGTGCCAGCAGAGAAGAGAGGACTTCAGGAACGGGACAAGGTGAGTAGCCGCTGTGTTTTTGTTTTTTTTTTAATACAGAGGGGGCATTACTACTGTGGAGGGGGCACAGGTGGCATTACTACTGTGGAGGGGGCACAGAGGGAATTACTGCTATGGAGGGTGCACAGGGGACATTCCTACTCTGGAGGGGGCACAGGGGGCATTACCACTCTGGAGGAGGCACAGAGGGCATTACTACTCTGGAGGGGGCACAGGGGGCATTACTACTCTGGAGGGGGCACACAGAGGGCATTATTACTCTGGAGGGGAGCACAGAGTGCATTACTAATGTGAAGGGTGCACAGTGGGCATTTTTACTATGGAGGGGCAGAGAGGGCGTTACTACTCTGGAGGGAGCACTCATGTGTGCATCCCATAGGGTAGACATGGAAGAAGCTGAGTAGTCGTTCTCCTCAAAAAGTTTTTAATATGAGCACCAATGGCCTCCCTGGCAGTGGAATTTTTAAGCAGTGACTTGTTAATGCACCAATGGCAAGTGAGGATGGGCGAGAAGCTTGTGGATAGGGTGAGCATAACCGGAGCATGATTTGACCATGTAATAGTTTGTATCAAGGCATTGCAGAGGATCTACAGAGTGAGGGCTTCACCAAAAATGTCTATTCTGGTGTGGGTACTATCAGGGTGAGAGAAAAGGTAAATTACCAATTGGTGGGATTGTTAATTGTCTATAGGCCATATAAGATGCTGTTCCTAATCAAACTATGGATGTCCCTAGCCAACATAAGCTGGGCATCTGGGCCACTGAGCTCTATAGTACAATACATACTGTACTTCTGCCAATGTTTAGGCAGAAATGTGTGGCATAGGTGTGTGCTTGATAACCAGGAGGGTATCCAAGTGCATTTGACAATATAATCTATGAAGCTGTTTTTGTTGTGATAAGGATGGGGATGCACACAGGACAGACAGCATGTTCATGTACTACAGAATGATGTGTCCATCATATTCTGCTATATTGTTGAAAATGTTTTCTCCAATGCTCAAAGGAAAAACTGCAGGTATGTGGTTTCTGCTGCTACGTGTGAATGCATGGTTAATGTTTAAACTAGACCATATGTGACTAGATTTAATCTATGTCACCTATTGTTTACATTGCTGCTCCTGTAGTTTATAATATTAATCTCATGTTTGGTGGTCACAAACATTTTTACTTTGGTATGTCTGCTAAAAAGATCACTTGTCAGGAAAATTCTAAATGTGCTTGGATCAATCATTTTAGGATAGCATGACTAGTAATGTATTCATTTAACCCATGAATACTCATGTTTGTTTTCCACTGTGTCCAGTTTTTATACGAATATACAATACCATAACCTTTTATAAGCTGAGGCCCATTGACATTTAGGCAAACCTCTTAGACCTGGTACTCATACACCGTTGTACTCATTAATAAATGGTCAACTATAGAGGTATTTTGGCACTTATTGTGTTCCCATATGACTTCAATTTCATATTGAGGCATACAGAAGCTTTTATGAGCCTTTTTTCTGATTGACATGAAAAAACTGTGCCATTGCATGCCATATTATGTGGGTACTCTTGATTAGACATAATACCTCTGACAAATTACACCCAGCGGATCATCAGATCATGACACACAAACTTTAATTGGTTCCATAGAACAAATCTGCAGGGGACTCATATAGCTCTGTAAAGCCTCCTCAATATGGCTATTTTATTAACCCGTGTAGAAGAGCTCTGCAATAGAGCACCACTGAATAATTAATGCCTGATGTCTGTGTTCCTATCATATTTTCATAGTAACTTCATTCAGAAGCACGCAGTGTGCTTATGGGTAAATAAAATGAATGGGTACATAACCAAGCCAAACTGGTTTAGGAGAACACTAATTATAATTTTAAAAGGCTGTTGAAAAATGCTGAAAATGTTGAGCAGTCAAATTGATCAATTATTTGGAAATTCTGCACATTCCTATTCACATTTTGTACACAAGGTATTTTGAAAAAAGAGGTTTCCATCCATATGTTCACTCACTGACAAAAAAAAGAATGCACCAAGAAGGAATTGTTAGAATCAATGTATATGTGTGAATGTAATGATGATATATGTGTGATTGCAATATTAGAGAAAAGGGATGTATGTTGAGGAAATTGTTAGAATTGAAATAAACTCTAGTAACCTGTGGATAAGCTTCTAGCCTGTATACAAGTTGATATATGTTGGGTGTGGAATCATACAGATTCCATATTTTATCCTGTGGCACATTTGCCCACAGATCTTGCAGATGGACCTGTAGATCCCGAACACTCATAGCTTGCCTAGGCTAGTCCCATCTGGTCCTATTAATGCTTGAGTGGCGATAAGTCTGGTGACTGGACTGGCCAAAGAAGTGTGCATACCTTGCTGTGTGTGGGTGAACACGATCCTGATGAAAAATGCAATTGGAAGCCCTACCATGACATATACATTTCTACCAGAGTGCATTTTAATAGCATATACAAAGCCTGTCTGTTTTCATTAACTGTACAGAGTTTGAATGACGTAGCAGCCTGCATGCTCCAAAGCCTCTTGATTCAAATTTCTCATCAAGGTGGTGTTGGAGAAGAGGTGGGAAATTTGGACACCTGTTCTAGCAGTGAAAGGATTCCTAGCACAAATACTAGGACTGGTTTGATGAAAAGAATGAGGAAATTTAGGACCTCTTAGACTGCAAAAGTAAAGTTTTCCAGGCATTGTGAAATGGCATCATATCTCAACAAAAGTGTGAAGCATATCAGGAACATTAGTAACTTCAAAAACAAATGGTGGAAAGAGAAGGCTAAGGAGATACAAAGCTTCACAGATTGCCTGAACATGCAGATGACGTTCAGATGACAAAGGTGCTATATGGACTCAGCTACAGATGAGCAAAGTTCTCTAAAATTTGATTTGGCTGCTTCATCATTTTTTTTTTTTTATATATGTTTTGTGATGAATAATGTCACAAAACGCATTTCTTTGTCAATAGTGGGTGCAGTGACGGTGATTGTGCCACCCCCAGTCAAAACACCTCAGATTACTATTTGCAAATTAAGAAAAAAAAAATGAAATCATACTTAAATCATCCATGTGATCACAAAGAGGCCATCTTGCTTGAAGATCCAGAGCAAAATCAAGTTATCACGTCGGCCGGCATGGTGATGTCATACGTTACCACGCACAAGATTTTGTACAGGATCTTCAGGCAAGATGGACACCGCAACCTCTTTGCACTCAAATGGATGAGGTAAGTTTAATTTTTAATTTTTTTTTTTTGCCGCAATTTCTGGGAAAATCATGGAAATTTGGCTTTGCAGTGAATCAAATCTTTTCCCTAAATTTGAATCGAAGTCCACTTTGTGAACTTCAATTCGCTCAACACTAGACTCAGCTCAAATGGTTCCGCCCCCCACCCTCCCACTGGTCATAAGGTGGAACTGTCATGAAAAATGAGTTGGTTCACTTGAATTAGGTGACTTACCTTGATTAAGAGCTAGCCCCACAATAAACAATCTAACTAGTGTTCCTGTATACTTTATTACTTCTATTGGTGGTTATTTTAACTTTATCTGGGGTTCTATAGTGCCATGCCTACATCCTTACTTATGCATGCACTGTAAGGCACTAATATTCATAAACACCATTTGTATCTGGCAATAGTCTAGGGCATGGATGCCCAACCTGTGGCCTTCCAGCTGTTACAAAACTACAACTCCCAGCATGCCAAAACAGCATACAGCTATCAGCCTATAGCAGGGCATGGTGGGAGTTGTATTTTTACAATAACTGGAGGGCCACAGGTTGAGCATCCATACCCTAGACTATTGCCAGATACAAATGGTGATTATGAATATTAGTGCCTTACAGTGCATGCATAAGTCAGGCTGTAGGGCCGCAGGTTGAGCATCCCTGCTCTAGGATCAATTATACATGCCTGAGTGATCTTGTGCATCACTTCTGGTAATACCCGATCTGACATCAACACACGTGCATGCTTTTCAAGTGGGCTATTCCTTTTTAAACTTACCTGGGAGACATAACTATTCCTCCAGCATAGAGGATATGGTGCGGTGTTAAACTCATACTGCATACCATCAGACCCCTTTGCTGTGATCCACTGTACTTGGAGGTATTTTCATCTGGGTCATGCAAGTATCAGGGCTTATCCATAGCTATTGGCATATATCCATATTGAATCCATTTAGCATACCAGTCACTAACACATCTATTTAATTAGTGGCGGACCCTGCACTTTTCCCCAGTCTAATTAGTAGTAGAGTGTAAGTGTTGAATATACCACCATCATGAATGTTACCTCTGGGTGGATAACTCACGCATCAAAGTCTATAATTGATAGTGAGTACTTAAACTGATTTTTGTATATCCCCTGATGAATGGTGGATGATACCACAGGGAAACACGTTTAGACATGCTGGTTAGAAACTTTTTTTTATCATGTTTAACCTGGGACATGTTGGTTGGACATTGTTTCATCTTATAAGGTAAGGTAAGCTGATGACCTCTGTAACCCTCTGGAAATGTTAGGTTTGAGATCTCTACACTTTTACAGTGGCCTCACTGGTCTGGCTTTCCTCTCTGCAGGAGTAGTGAACCCCAGCCACTGCTAGTGATAGTACAGTCAAGTTAGGGGGATGTGTTTCTGCAAATCTCTGAGACTGGGGGTAGTATTTGTTGGGGGATGTGAGAACAAGCTGAGGCATTCTCTCCTCCTGGATTTGCTTCAATAAGGGAACTTGGAATATCTGTAGCTCTTCCTGCAACTTCCTGTGTGAACTCCAATAAACCGTTCACTGGCGACAACTCCTATTGCTCAGTGCCTTTGTCTTTGTCGGTCACAAGCTGATTTTATGATATTTTGGTGGCAGCAGTGGGATTGAGGCACTGAGCAGGATATGGAGGCAAGAACTTGAGGAGATAACTGCGGGCACCCTGAGGAAGTGGTGCAGGAGTTGTGGGATTGTTCCAGAGGGCAAGAAGCAGCCAGAACTCAATGACCTCCTGATATGACTTCTGGTCCAAGAACAAGATGTCGCCTCAGACTCCTCACCCACAATGGTCAGAGTGACGTGTCCACAACTATCTGTCTCCATGGAAGAGCCAGATGGTGCTTGGTAGAAGATTAAGCACCAGTCAGAGGATAAGGCTGATGAAACTAGTCTATGAGGAGGTGGCAAGGAAGGACAAAGATGAAGAGCCCAGAATCAGGGAATCAATGGAGATCTTGGCCCTCAGGACATTCTTAAGCCACCTGCTGACGTACTTCTGGGAAACAATGTTGGGGTTACCTACTTCAGCATTACCAGGAGACAGGCAGCAGCAGGGCCTGGATCTCAAAAGGCGTCCATCCGGTCACAATAGCAGCCAGAGGAGTCTCTGAATGGGTCTGCAAATACTCCAACCCATTATAGATGGTCACTGAGCAAATGTGAACAATTATATTGGAGCTAAGACCAGGACCCGCCAAGCTGGTTTACCCATCAGAGTGCAGCAGTTAGACCACACCTTCATCCAGAGACCTATTGGGCTGATCAGCCTGACTACCTCCATATATTGACTATAAAGCTTCCCCACAGGTCTATGCCTATTACACCACAGATGCCTCTGTACAGTATCCCTATGCAACCTTGCCTTCCACTGGCTATATTTGTTACGGCTAAACCAGTGCCGTTCAGCAGCCAATCACTGGCGCCACCATCAAGGCCTCTGAGAGCAATGCAGAAGGACTATTGTGGTAGGGACTACAGACTAATCAGTTGCAGATACCTCCAGGCTCCTACTATTTAGGGGTTGTCCAGAGATCCACTATATGGGGGGAACGGGGTGTCACAGTTTGGGATTTCTACCCCTTTGCAGGGGTCTCAGTGGTCTGGCCATGCTTCATAGCATTCATCGAGGGGGTAGTGAACCTCAGCCACTGCTAGTGATAGTACAGACAGCTGAGGGGGATGTTTTTCTGGATATCTCATAAACTGGGGGTAGTAGTTAGTTGTTGGGAGATGTGAGAACAAACTGAAGCATTCTCTCCTCCTGGATTTGTTTCAATAAGATAACTTGGAATATCTGTAGCTTTTCCTGCAGCTTCATGTGTGAGCAATAAAATGCTCAGTGGTGAGCTGGTGCCTATTTTTTTTAGTCACAACCTGATTTTGTGACACTGGTGTTATCTACCTGTAGACATATCATTGTAATTTTGACCTATGGGAGACATTCACATACATTGCACTGACATCATTATATACCTGTAAATTATACAACCCTTGGCAAAAAGGAGGATGTTCCTTCAGTTGTTTAATTTTGTTGAAAGAAAACAGATCACAGACATGACAAAAAACTAAAGGCATTTCAAATGGCAACTTTCTGGCTTTAAGAAATACTATAAGAAATCAAGAAAAATAATTGTGGTAGCCAGTAACAGTTACATTTTTAGAACAAGCACAGGGAATAAATTATGGAATCACTCAATTCTGAGGAAAAAATTATGGAATCATGAAAAACAAACAAACAAAATAACACTCCAACACATCACTAGTACTTTGTTGCACCACCTCTGGCTTTTATAACTGCTTGCAGTCTCTGAGGCATTGACTTAATGAGTGACAAACAGTACTCTTCATCAATCTGGCTCCAGCTTTCTCTGATTGCTGTTGCCAGATCAGCTTTGCAAGTTGGAGCCTTGTCATGGACCATTTTCTTTAACTTCCACCACATCATTGGATGTAAGCCAAAAACAGAATGAAGGGGGGTTATCATTTCCCTTGTTCCTAAAAAGTGGTGTTAAAAAGTTGCAAACTATGGGACAGATTTATCAAAACTGGTGTAAAGGAAAACTAGCTTGGTTGCTATGGGCAACTAAGGCAGTTTTCCTTTACAGCAGTTTTAATAAATCTCCCTCTATGTGTTTGCAAATTTTTAACTGCGCTTTTTTTTTTTTAAGGGCGTGACAATGGCAGAGACAGGGCGTGACCAGTCAGCCCAACAAATTTATGTTCATTTTCACCAGTTTTCTGACTCAAATGAAGCCAGAAATCTATGGCAGCTCTAAGCTGTCATAGATTTCTGTTTAGGTGCACGGACTGCACAAATCGATCTGCTGACATACAGAGGAGCCTCCTGTCTATCATCATATGACCTGCTCCCAGCTTACAGCCCATCAATCGTCTATAAATATATGACTACCCTTCATCTGGGAAAAAAGGGAAAATGAGTGTAGTCAAATAGCTGTATATAACGTACAGGGGGGTCACAAGTCACTATATATAATGTACAGGGGATCACACATCTGTATATACAGTATAAAGGGGGTCACTGTACAGGGGTTCACAGATCTCTGTATGCAGTGGTGGGGGGTCACACATCAGTATATACAGTGTATGGTGGTGGGGTCAACTATTACTGTATACAGGGGGTCACATATCACTATATACAGTATAAAGTGGTGATCACATATCACTGTATTGGGGGCATCATATATCACTATATACAGTGTGTAGGAAGGAGATGGCACATATTTACAGATTACATCAGTGACTGCTGCTATCACTGACCTCAGCCATACTGACAGCTCAGAAGGGGTTAAAGCTCCTGACCTGTTGGTCTGGCTGGAATAAACATGTCTGTGATAAGATCACACTGCAGAGTGGTCATAGACAGGATAGACACTAAGATTGCTCACACTGTGTTGTCCACAGCACCTTCCTGGCTCTGCTACATCACTGCAGTCAGTGAGTCTATCACAGCTTCTCCTCAGGCTCTCTTCCTCTTGCAAAGTTTCTTTATTTCAGCTTCTAACAAGTTTCTCTGCTAAGCCCCTTCAGCCCTGTATAGTCAGGACTGCAGTCACAGCAGAAGGAAACTTCTCTGACACATGCAGGGTGCCTTTAGGACCCAGGAGCAGCACACTCCTTCCATGGACTAGTGCACATGGACGAGCCAGGGAGCTATGAGTGCAGGACAGGAGGGGGTGTGGCTTTCAATAGCAAGGGAACCAGGCAAATCTGCTGCAGAAGATATATGAGGAAGTTTATTGTCTCCCTGCTTTCTTTAGAGTTTTAATAAGTGCTAACAAAGTGGCCAACCTCTTTAAGTCACAAAAAAGCAGTTTGGTGTCATTTTTCTAAATGTTTTTTTTACACCGTTCACTTGATGGGGTAGATCATGTGATATTTTTATAGATCTGATTGTTACGTACGCAACAATGCCAAATATGTCAATTTTTTTATTTTTATCTTTTTACGTTTTACACAATAAGAGCATTTTTAGGAAAAGAAAAACGTTTTTGTGTTGCAATTTTTTGAGACTATTTTTTTTTTCATTTTTCTGGGTATGATCTTGTGTGGGGACTCATTTTTTGCAGGATGATGTGACGTTTTTATTGCTACCATTCTGGGATACATACGACTTTTTGATTGCTTGATATTATGTTTTTTGGTAGGTGAGGCGACT
This sequence comes from Rhinella marina, assembly GCA_900303285.1. Classification (NCBI taxonomy): domain Eukaryota; kingdom Metazoa; phylum Chordata; class Amphibia; order Anura; family Bufonidae; genus Rhinella; species Rhinella marina. The sequence goes on along the minus strand of ONZH01004429.1, from coordinate 95,247 downwards.
AAAAAAAGCTGTTTTGGCATAATTTTTATTAGATTTTTTAATGCGGTTCACTTGATGGGGTAGATCATGTGATATTTTTGTAGAGCCAGTTGATACGGACATAACAATACCAAAAATGTCTATTTTTTATTTTTTTATGTTTTACACCATAAGAGCATTTTTTTTGAAAAAAAAAATCATGTTTTTGTGTTGCAATTTTTTTTAGAGCCATATATTTTTCATTATTCTGGCTATGATCTTGTGTGGGGGCTCATTTTTTGCGGCATGAGGTGACGTTTTTATTGCTACCATATTGGGAGGACTTTTTGATTGATTGATATTATGTTTTTTGAGAGGTGAGGTAATTAAAAAAAAATCTGTTTTGGCTAAATGTTTATTTATTTATTTTTTAATGGTGTTTAACCCCTTCAACCCCGGGCCTGTTTTCACCTTCCTGACCGGGCCATTTTTTGCAAATCTGACATGTGTCACTTTATGTGGTAATAACTTTGGAACGCTTTTACTTATCTAGGCCATTCTGAGATTGTTTTCTTGTGACACATCGTACTTCATGACAGTCATAAATTTGAGTCAATATATTTCACCCTTATTTATGAAAAAATCCCAAATTTACCAAAAATTTTGAAAAATTTCCAAATTTCCAAATTTCAATTTCTCTACTTTCAAAATACACAGTAATACCTCCAAAAATAGTTATTATTTTACATTCCACTTATGTCTACTTTATGTTGGCATCATTTTGTAAATGTAATTTTACTTTTTTAGGACGTTAGAGGGCTTAGAAGTTTAGAAGCCATTTTTCAAATTTTCACCAAATTTTCCAAAACCATTTTTTTAAACACCAATTCAGATATAAAGTGATTTTGAGGGACTTACATAATGAAACCCCCCATAAATGACCCCATTTTAGAAACTACACCCCTCAAGTTATAAAAAACTGCTGTTACAAACTTTGTTAACCCTTCAGGTGTTCCACAAGAATTAAAGGAAAATGGAGGTGAAATTTCAAAATTTCACTTTTTTGGTAGATTATTCATGTTAATATTTTTTTCTTGCAATACAGCAAGGGTTAACAGCAAACTAAACCTCAATACTCATTACTCTGATTCTGCAGTTTACAGAAATACCCCATATGTAGTGGTAAACGTCTCTATGGGTTTGTGGCAGTGGTCAGAAGGAAAGCAGCGCCATACGGATTTTGGAGGCAGATTTTGCTAGAATAGTTTTTAGGCACCATTTTGTAATTGAGAGACCCTGACGTACCCCTTCAGTGGAAACCCTGAAAAAGTGACCCCATTTTGGAAACTACACCCTTCAAAGAATATATTAAGGGGGGTTCTGGCCACTTTGACCCCCTAAGCGTTTTACGGAATTTGGAAACACCAGGCTGTGAAAATGAAAAGTTTCATTTCTTCCAATAAAATGTTGCTTTAGCCCCAAATTTTTCATTTTCACAAGGGGTAACAGGAGAAAAGCACCCCATAATTTGTTACCCATTTTCTCCTGAATACGGCAACACCCCATATGTGGTGGCAAACTGCTGTGGGGGCACATGGCAGGACTCAAAACAGAAGGAGCGCCATATGGATTTTGCAGAACAGATTTTGATGGATTGGTTTGCGGGTGCCGTTGATTTTTAACTTTTTGAGTTATTGTCTTATGTGGGGGCTCATTTTTTGAGGGACGAGATGACGGTTTGATTGGTACCATTTTGGGGTACATAAGACTTTTGGATCGCTTTGCATTACAGTTTTTGTGAGTCAAGGTGAAAAAAATAGCAGTTTTGGCATGGTTTTTTTTAAAAAATTTTTTACAACATTCACCTGGGGGGCTATCTCATGAAATATTTTTATAGAGCAGGTTGTTACGGACGCGACGATACCCAATATGTCTAACTTTTTTATTTTTGGAAAGTTTTACACATTAGATGCATTTTAGAACAGAATAAAATCTTTTTTTTGTGTTGCCATTTTCAAAGAGCCATATTTTTTTCAGTTTTCAGGCGATTGTCTCAGGTAGGGTATCGTTTTTGCAGGACAAGATAACGGTTTGATTGGTACCATTTTGGGGTAAATACGCCTTTTTGATCGCCTGCTATTATACTTTTTGTGAGACAAAAAGGAAAAAAATGTCTGTTTTGGCTTAGTTTTTTTAAAAATTTTTTTACAGCATTCGCCTGGAGGGCCATCTCATGCAATATTTTTATAGAGCAGGTTGTTACGGACGCGGCAATACCCAATATGTCTAACTTTTTTATTTTTGGATAGTTTTACACATTAGATTTATTTTTTGAACAGAATAAAATCTTTATTTTGTGTTGCCCTTTTCAAAGAGCCATATTTTTTTCAGTTTTCAGGTGATTGTCTCAGGTAGGGTATCGTTTTTGCAGGACAAGATGACGGTTTGATTGGTACCATTTTGGGGTAAATACGCCTTTTTGATCGCCTGCTATTACACTTTTTGTGAGACAAAAAGGAAAAAAATGTCTGTTTTGGCTTAGTTTTTTTAAAAAAATTTTTACAGCATTCGCCTGGGGGGCCATCTCATGCAATATTTTTATAGAGCAGGTTGTTACGGACGTGGCGATACCCAATATGTCTAACTTTTTTATTTTTGGATAGTTTTACACATTAGATTTATTTTTTTAACAAAATAAAATACTTTTTGTGTTGCCATTTTCTGAGAGCCATATTTTTTTTATTTTTCAGGCGATTGTCTTAGGTAGGGTCTCATTTTTTGCGGGACAAGATGACGGTTTGATTGGTACCATTTTGGGGTACATACGCTTTTTTGATCACCTGCTATTACACTTTTTGTAAGGCAAGGTGACCCAAAAATGTCTGTTTTGGCACAGTTTTTTTTTTTTTTTTTACTGCGTGCACCTGACGGGGTGGATCATGTGCTATTTTTATAGAGCCGGTCGATACGGACGCGGCGATACCTAATATGTCTATTTTTTTTTTTTCACTATTTTTTAACAATTTTTTTTATATTATTTTGTAAAAATGACGTTTTTTTTGGGGGGGGGAAACTTGAAACTTTTTTTTTTGTAAAACTTTATTTTTTTCACTTTTTTTAACTTTCTTATTTTACACTTTTTTTTCACTTTTGGGGGTCTGATCCCCTTACAATGCATTACAATACTTCTGTATTGTAATGCATTGGCTGGAAGTGTATTACTCAATGTAATACACTTCCAGCACACTGCCTGTGAGATCCAGGGGGCTGGATCTCACAGGCTTCCGTAGATAGCAGCCGGATGCCTAAGGAAGGCATTCGGCTGCTATCTCAGCCATCGGGTCCCCGTCACAGCAGCGCGGGGACCCGATGGCAACCCCTTCCCACCGCATGTGCCGCGGTCAGCGCTGACCGCGGCACATGAAGGGTTAATGCACCGGCATCGGTGTTTTCACCGATGCTGGTGCATACATCAGGGGTCCGGCTACTGGGCACAGCCGGACCCCCGCCGCTAATCGGGCGGGCGCAGCTCCTGCACCCGCCCGATCAGCGCGCCGTAGCACTACGGCGCTGGTCGGGAAGTCACTTCCCGCAGCGCCGTACATGTACGGCGCTGGTCGGGAAGGGGTTAACTGGCGGGGTAGATGATATGATATTTTTATAGAGTCGGTCGTTGCGGACGCGGTGATACTAAATATGTCTATTTTATTTATAATATTTTTTAAATGACATATTTGGGTAAAAAAAATATTTTTTTATATGTGAAACTTTTTTTTTAATACTCTTTATTTTTTATTTTATTTTTTATTTTACACTTTGTGTCCCCCATAAGGTCATACAAGACCTCTGGGGGACATTTTTTTTTTTACACTATTGATTTCTCCTGTAACTGGGGCTGACATAGTAGCCCCTGTTAGGCCCCATTCACACGTCCGTGTTTTTGCACATCCTGGAAAACGGTCAGTTTTTTGCGTATCCATTGTTCCGCAAAAAACTCAGTTTTTCCAGGACATCCGTTCCGTTTTTCCGTATAAAAAACGGAAAGGATGTATCCATATGTCATCCGTTTTTTGCGGATCCTCAAAAAACGGAAGGATGAATAACATCTTTTTTTTTCACCCCTCCTGGAACGGAATCCGCAAATACGGATGACATGCAGATGCCTTTCCGCATGTCTTCCGCATTTTTTGCGGATCCATAGACTTTCATTGTGCTACGGACTGCAATTCAGGAGACCACTGTCCGCTGTCCGCATTTTTTGCGGGCCCATAGAAACGAATGGGAGCCCGCAAAAAATACTGTCGTGTGAAAGAGGCCTAATAAAAATATATCTTGGCATAGATATCTCAAAATTATTAACGGTGCAAACTTTAATGTTAGGAAGGAGCTGTGTAGATTTCTACTGTAATGTACACCAATTTTCTAGTGCAAGTTTTGTTAAATGAGTCAGAATGTGCTGGTCCCACCCCCTCTCTTAACCCTCTCATCCACACCCTAGCCAATTTTTAGTAAAATGGCAAGTGTCACATAAAAATAGAAAAAGTCACACATTGTTGTGCAAAGTTGGACTTGTGACGAAAAGCACAATTTTTTCACACCAGAAAACCGGTGTTAAAAGCTTAATAAATTTCCCCTTTTATTTTTTGAACAACAGAATATTCAGTATTTGCAATGTTCGCCAAGGTATGTGTTCCATGGTAAGTAGGGGGTAAGGGAGAAATGTATCACCTCTAGTTGCCTGTTTTTAACTTATGTATTTCCTTTATTTTTATTTCCACTTCCTTTTTCTACTGCAGCAAAGAAAGTGTTACAGTAAAAAAATGTTATTATACAGGATATATAATTAAATGCTCTACAACTAGAAAAACTATGACAACCTGACCTCAATAATGACATAGATCTTATAATAAAAATGTATCTCCTGTGAGTATCTAAATAGAGTATAAAGTCAGGCATCAAGAGATTAGTTAGTGTCCCAGAAAGTATTCTAACAGGCAAAAGAATTTAAAGTTTAAAATGATTTTCATTTTCAAGTTGAATCACAAAGCATATATCAGTTCAGACTAATTGTGTAACTGTTTGCATATTTAGATAAATGTACGATTCCAGAAAGATACATACCACTTAATTTATAATATGCTACAAGCATATTACATCATATTATTGTATGTATATACATACAATTTGCATAATAATTTTGATGGTTTCATCTGAACAAAAAGTAAAAGAGTCACAAAAGACTCTTGTCAGGATAGCTACAGGGTCATGACCATGGTACCCAAAGAATATTTTAAACTGCTGCTTCCCAGCATGTTTAGATGTTCTCAAGCTTTCGGGTGGAAATCTGATTTAGCTGAATTTAACTGATCAAATAACTGATATGTGAACAACCCCTAAGGGCTCGTTCACATCAGCGTTATGCTTTCCGTTTGTGTTTTCCGTTATAACATGGTTATAACGGAAAATAACGGAAACCATAAGACGGAAGTCAAAACGGAAGCCTTTAGAGGCATTCCGTTTTGATCCGTCATAACAGAAGCCTATGAGAATCATAACGGATCCGTCTGAGTTCCGTTATGCAGAACGGAAAAAAAAGTCCTGTCGACTGGACTTTGTTTTCCGTCTTGCATAACGGGAACCAAATGGATCCGTTATGATTCTCATAGGCTGCTATTATGACAGATCAAAACGGAATGCCCCTAAAGGCTTCCGTTTTGACTTCCGTCTTATGGTTTCCGTTATTTTCCGTTATAACCATGTTATAACGGAAAACACAAACGGAAAGCATAACGCTGATGTGAACGAGCCCTAAGCTGTAACAAAAGAGTTATTTCCATCAGTTATTGTGAGCCAAAACCAGGAGTGGACGATAAAGAGAGATCAGGTATAATGAAAAGCTCTGCACCTGTTCTGTGTTTTTGACCTGCACCTGGTTTTGGCTGACAATAACTGATGAAAATAACTGATCAAATAACTGATATGTGAACAACCCCTTAGTAGAACAAAAGAGACACATTTTATTTTATTTAGCAATTTTATCAATATCATACACCAATTCACAGTAGTTTTTAAAGGGGTGCTCTTTTTATGTGAATCAATAGTAATCATAGAATATACACTTTTATATGAAAAAAGTTTGATAATAGAAAAAGACTATGGACACGACTCATTCTGATTTGTTGCACAGATGCAATCATTTTTGCAAAAAAAATCTGTCATTTATGAACCTAAGGCCCCTTGCAGACGAGCATGTGTCACGCATGTAATCCGCATCGCAGCCCCTGGCCTGAACTCCCGGCACTGACGCGGTCACATAGCATTATATTGATTTATAATGCTATGTAACCCTTACAGTTCTGGAATGTATTTGATAATATTAACAGCATTATGTTAGTATTATCCAACACATTCCAGAACTGTAAAGGATAAATAGCATCATAAATCAGTATAATGCTATGTGATCCCGTCAGTGCCGGGAGTTCAGGCCAGGGGCTGCTATGCGGATTCCGTGCGTGACACACGCTCGTCTGCAAGGGGCCTAAGGGTCCATTCGGAGAAGCAATATTCACGTCGGTGTGCTGTGTAGAATGAACAGTACTAAGACCTATTAGAGTCAAAGGGGTAGTTTACTTACCTGTGCAGAGAAAATTGCAACATGCACTACTGTGGTCTGATTCGTGTGCAAGACTCATCCAATCAAGTAAATGGGCCAGTGAGAAAATTGGACAGCACTTGAACACCATCCGTGTGGTGGTCATTTAAAAACAATCATACATTTTTGTTTGTTTGTTCTTTCAGCTGAAACACGGTAAATTTTACGTTTACTACTTTCACACTAGCAGCAGGGGTGTCCGACAGGCTGTTTCGGATCCATGCTGCCACTAGTGCACCTATGCGTCTGCATAAACTATAATGGGGGTTGGCCGGACTAAAACTACGACATGTTGTAATTTTAGTCCGGCCGCCTCTCGGCATGTTTGCCGTGCTGCAGCATTATAGTTTATTGGGACGGAGCGTAGTTTCAGCCGCACAGGTGCACTAGCAGCAGCACGGACACCCCTACCGCTAGTGTTAAAGTAGCCTAAATCTGGCCTAATACTACTGATTTTCATGGACTGCACTGTGCAGAAAAAAGGAGTGTGTTACATACAGCAGATTTTTTGCAGAAATGTGTATATACATCTGAACAGGGCTTGAAGATATCCATGCTCACAATACAGAAACAATCTACAGATGAGTGATCCTTTTGAAATTCGGTTCATTGCTCCAATTGCCCTGAAAATTGGTATATAACACCATCTAGACTCCTATGACTCAGATGTTTTAGGAAAATATGTTATCTATTTTTGTTATTTTTTTATAATTTTTTGCTATTTTTTCTCCTCTCTCTCACCCTCCCCACCCCCCAAGCTCTTGAATGCAAGGTCAGCAATAGCAAATAATGTCAGAGTGACACTAAGGCCTCTTTCACACTAGCGGCAGTCCGTATCCGGCAGGTGAAGGGTGCCGTCGGATCCGGACTGCCGCAGGTACCCGTGTTCCGGCCCCACACATGTCACACAGTACCATATACAGACATACACACACATACACATAAACACATACATACTTACATACTCCAGGCAGGCAAGCAGGCCACACGTCTTCACGCCCAGGAGGCGTGCAGCTATGACGATTCCCCACAGCGCCCTCTGCTAGGCGCTGTAGGGAATCGTCAGAGTGGCGCGCCTCCTGGGCATGAAGACGTGCGGCCTGCCTGCCTGGAGTATGTAAGTATGTATGTGTTTGTGTGTATGTGTGTGTATGTATGTATGTCTGTCTGTATGTATGTATGTATGTGGTTACGGATCCGTCCTGAACTCCATTGAAAGTCAATGGAGGGCGGATCCGTTTACCATGTTGGTCACACCAAACGGATCCGCCCCCATTGACTTGCATTGGGGGTCATTCCGGATCCGTCTTGGTGCGGATGCTTGGACCGGAGAGAAAACCGCAGCATGCTGCGGTTTGTTCTCCGGTCTGAAGACGGAAAGGAATGCTTTCAGGAGCATTTTGCCTTCAGTTCAGTTTTGTCCCCATTGACAATGAATGGGGACAAAACTGAAGCGTTTTTTTCCGGTATTGAGCCCCTATGACGGAACTCAATACCGGAATTTAAAAACGCTAGTGTGAAAGTAGCCTAACATACATAGCTATGGGTAAATACATGTTTAACTCTAGTATTTAACAAATAGCATGTTAAAAACACACTGCTCCAAAAATTTTCCTTTAGTAGGAGTAGATGGTGTTTGACCACACATGGAGTTATGGGGAAAAAACTGTGGCTTGTTGGGGGACCAACCATCCAAAAATGATGTCTTAACAGAGTCAGGATGCCTGCCCATATGATATGCACAAACCACGAATCCCACCACACTGCCCAGACCACACCCTAGAAAAATTGAATGTAGGAGAAGGCATGGAAGTACACCACATTTGCATAACGACAAGTCAAATTTTGTATATACAGATGCAGAAGAGTTAACAGTCCCAGTCATAACACATTAACGAGATGTAATACAGTAACTCACCAAGTGTGTGTGTTGACTCTGCTGCATTAGCATTCGCATACCGTAGACTTGCATAAGAGGAACAGATGCAGCAGAGTTAACAGTCACAGTGATAACTCACCAAATATGACTATTAACAATAGAACTCTTGCTTGTTTGCCTGCAATGAGTCAGTCTCGACCTACTGATCGGGCCACACCTGAAAAATTTTATATTTTTTATTTTTTTTATTGTTAAAACAAATGTTTTATGTTTTTTTACATCTGTAGAACTATCAACAGACAGTGAAAACTGAGAATTACATTCTCAGATACATAACATACAAGTAGATTTACTAGCACGGGAGACTAATCAGTATCTTAAATGGCCCAATGCAAACCTTGAAATTATCTAGCAGGGGTATAGCCAAGTATACTTAGAAAGACTGTTATTATTCTCATATCAGGTAGCCTTTGAAAAGAAGACAGACAAGGGAAAAGTGGAATAGGGGATGGGGGATAAAAAATACGGGGGAGTTCTTGTGTGAGGTGGAAAGAAGATGTAATATATGGTGGTAAGGTAATGCTTTGGTTAAATAGGGAAGGCCTCAGAGACGTCTTATCTTCCAAGGGAACAGAGGAGAAGCTGCTTATTCTGATAATTAGGAGAAGCAGAGCTGTCAAGCTGAGGACTTCTGACTACAGTTGAGCAAACGTGCTCGTAACGAGCACTGTACTGCTTGGATCCCCTGCGCTTGAATGGCCGCAGGCATCCGGATCCGTCCTCACCTGACTGTAAGTCAATGGGGGCGGATCCGTTTTGTATGACACACGAGTGTGTCATACCAAACGGATCCGTCCCCATTGACTTGCAGTCGCGTGAGGAGGATGGATCCAGATGGCTGCGGCCATTCAAGCGCAGGGGATCCGAGCAGTACAGTGCTCGTTACGAGCACGTTCGCTCAACTCTACTTCTGACCTAATATCTGTGCAAGTCAAGGTTTTCGTATGTCACCAAGGATGTGCAAATTGATGTGAATTTTCCAAGTGTTCCTGTCTGCCAGAAAGTGATTTCCTCTAATCTGTATATGTAGTCCCTTTTGGCGTGCTATCTAGAGATAGGGGAGATTCAGTCTGTTTCCAATATAGAGGAACAAGAGATTTGACTGCAGCCAGCAATATATTAATCAGAAATCTGGAGCCTAAAGAAGCCCGTACATTGGAAAGAAGTCCTAAGAGGCATACTTCCGGCATGCAGTATAATTAATAGTGGTGATATCTGATATCAACTGGTAGATCTGCTGCCAGTAGGATAGTATCTCTCTGCATGCCCACCTTATATGTAGGACAAACCAGGTTCAATCCAGCACCTCCAGCACAGCTTATCCACCGTTGGGTACATTTTATGCAATCATAGATGAATATAGTGTATCCTTGTAAGGACTTTAATTTTTTTTTTCTTGCAACAAAACATATCTCAATATTTTCAGTGTTAGTGTCACAATATCACATGTAAACAAAGTGATGTTTAGATCTTTCTCCCATGCTTTAATGAACGTGGGGACAGGAACCACATTAGCTTCAGTCAAAATGTTATAAATAGTCGAGATCTTTTTACCAGGGGGGTGTGTACTAATATCATCTTTTCAAAGTTGGTTAGCTCCCAGGGAAAGTCTTTAAGATCAGGGATTTATTTAAGTTATACTCTAATATGGTGGAAGTGTAGTAGAGAGAGTGTCTCCAGCAATTTGACATCTTGAAATTTATGCATGGCTGTGACCAGTGTCACACTGAGATGCCTAGGGTCCATCAGTAAAATTCATTCTGGGGGCCCAATGTACAGCTACATTAATTTATTACCTGCTCACTAGTGATGATCGAGCACCCCGATGTTCGAGTGCTCGGGTGCTCTGGCCGAACACTAGGTGGTGCTTGGCCGAGCACCCGAGTAAAATGGAAGTCGATGGGAGAAGACCAGGCACCCCCTGTTCGGATGAGGGGAGGGTGTCTGGTCCATAGGGAAACATCAGAAAATGGTGGAAACACCACAGAAATGGTTAGGGAAAAGCATGGGGAGGATGTCTGGATGCATCTTGGACACCGAAGTCGCTGCTACTAAAGATGATACCCCCCCAAATCCCAAGATAACATTGATTTTACAGGAAATATTGTTAGGAAACATAGATTTACTTGTATGTTAAGCGCAAGTGCTGCCAAAAATTACACGGATGAGGCACTCCCATACATATCATATAAAGGAGGGCCTCATTCATTCACATTGTGGTATAATTGTGGGACTCCGACACTCATAAAGCCTATGCACTAAGTGAAAGGGCTGCCAAAAATTACAAGGAACAGGCAATCCAATACACCCTTTATTACACATAAAGGAGGGTATGATACACACCCTTGAAAAATTATGATTGATGGGCTTCTGGTGACAGTTTAAAACATTAGGGGTGACATACTACTGCTGCGCAGACCGTCCAAAAAATTTAAGGGTGACCCGGTACGAATATACAAACTTTTGGAAAAGTTTGTACCGAGTACCGAGCACACGAGCATTTTAATATTCGCTCATCTCTATTCTATAATAATAAACTGGATAGTCTGTTAACCTGCCCAATTTTTATACTAACATAGGCTGGTTGAGGTTCCATATGCTACCTATCTACACATAGGTCATTCAGTCTACTGTGCCATGTGCTACTTGTGCAGGATGTGGGAGACTAGGGGCCCACTTTGCTCAGGGGCCCACCGGGGTATTTACCTGTTCCCCTGTGGGCCATTCCAAGCCTGGCTGGGACTAAAGCACCTGGGCATAATATGGTTAGACTAGTGGTATTCTTCTTTTATCCATCTCCCTTAGTGATACCTAAAAGTCTCAGTGGAGTCAAAAAGTACATCCTGGCTTTGCATAAGAATAGACTGAAAATGGGTAAAATGCTTACAAAACTGGAGTGAATGCCATTCTTTAAACATATCTTTCTTCGGAAGGGAGGAGGGTTTGTCTCTCCTTGTAAGACTTGAGCAAGTACCTACTAATAAAGAATTTAGTGAGAGAGGGAACATCCAATTCTCCACTTCAATGTCTAACCAATCTAAATGAAAATGTAACCAATCTAGAGCTCCTGAACCATGTATAGCTCTGTAATATATGTCAAATAGAGATAAACAAAGTTTTCAAAAATTTGATTCAAACACTTCGCCAAAAATTTTCCAAAAAGTTAGTTTTGATCCAAATTAATTTGTCATGAAGCACAGTGTCAATCAGCTATTTTGCGGCCTGCAGGAAGAGTGTATCTTGGTGTACATCACTGTGCAGCACAGTGGTAGTGAAACTCTTACAGTACATCAGTATGACAGGCAGGTGACAGGTGCCACTCTTAGACTCAGTTCACACTTCACTTATTAGGTCAGTTATGGGTCAAAAACTGACCAAATTATGAAGTGTAGTTGTCCAAGGTTCTACTATAGAGTGAAAGAATGATCTCCTCTTACACCATCTGCTGATTCCATATAGATTGCTACAGAACTTGTTCTGTTACACACTGATACAAGTAGCAGGCCCATAACAGAGTGGAGAGGGTGTCCACAGTAAGTTTGTGTTGATGTCACTCTTTATTTTTCCCTTCTTGTAATCTGACACAAGAACAACCCCCACAAAACAGATCCTGTCTTTTGAGCATCCGTATTCACACGCTCAGTATTTGGTCAGTTATTGATCAGCATTGGTAAGGCCAAAAAATAAAAAACTGGAGTGGGTCCAAAACAGAGATGATCCCTCATGTGAATATTTGTATATCTTCTATGTTTTGGACCCACTCCTGCTTTTGGCTTCCAAATCATGATCAAATCCTGATGCAAAATACTGACCGTGTGATAGAGGCCTTATAGATGCTCCAAAGGCAGGATCCGTTGTGTTATTAATTTTTTAGTTCCTCTAATAGATCAGAAAAAGGGTTAGGGTTAGGAATAAACAGTGATGTCAACAAGGCCAAACAGGGACATTAGTGGCCCTGTCACAGAATGGTGAGGGTAGCAACAGTATAAGGAGTCACCTTAGTAGCCTAGTCACAGAGTGGGGAGGGTGGCAACAGCATGAGGAATCAACACAGTGGGCTAGTCACAGAGTGATGAGCATTGGAACAGCATGAGGAGTCAAGACAGTGGCCCAGTCACAGAGTAACTGCAAAAAAAGGGGGGATCAGTCAGCACATTCCAATGTGCAGGTGCATGCCTCCATGGCTAGAAACACAAAAAAAACATAATGCAGCAGCACTCTGCAAACAAAAATAAAGTACAATAATTCCATAATTATACAAAATATTCTGGTGCTAATTCTACGCTTATTTTGTAAATTTGAGATTCTTGGCAAATAAAGTTTGTACAAAATTATTTGGGCCCATCTGCCAAATGCCAAGGCGATCTCTATAAGATGGGAACCTAACACTAAATACTACCTGTTATGTGCCATAATAGCCACCATAAAATTCAGGGAGTGCAGGTTCCACATGCATGCTGGGTCCACTCTGCCTTTTACCATTTTTGGTGCCATAATGGCCTCCATTAAATCCAGGAAATGCAGGTACCAACATGCATGCTGAGCCCACTCTATACCTCTACTGGTGCCAGACGGCTTCCAATGAATGCAATGAAAGCAGGCTACAGCTTTATACTTACACTAATTAAAATCAGCCTATGGGGCAGACAGGCTGGTCAGCAGTGCAAGACCAACAGGAGTCAGCCACACCTCCAGCTCAGTACAACTGCAAAGACAAGGGGGTCAGTCAGCACATCCCAATGCGCAGGTGCATGCTGCCATGGCTAGAAATATGAAGGAAAAAAACACAATGCAACAGCACTTTGCAAACACAAATAAAGTACAATAATGCCATAGTTATAGAAAATATTCTGGTGCTAATGCTACGCTTATTTTGTAAATTTGAGATTCTTAGCAAATACATTTTGTACAAAATTATTTGGGCCCGTCTGCCAAACGTCAAACAATCTCCATAAGATGGGAATTAGAGATGAGCGAATAATTCAAATTTTTATTTGCCGAATATTGGCCGAATATCTGACAAGATTCGTATTCGCACAAACTTATTCGGTTGAATCTACGTTAAAAAAAAAAAACAATCGTTGTGTTGTGAACATTCCTGCGTAAATTATGTACGTACAGTCAGCGTATGTAAAAGTACGCAACACGTAAGCATTAGCGTACAAAAGTGTGTACGAATCCTTAACGTACAAATGACTTGCGAATGTGTCATACGCACGAGGCTAGGCTGCGGCCTACAGTCTTTAGAGGAAGAATATATGAACTAGAAATATAAGGTGCTCACTGCTGTTAGCTTTCAATAAGTTAATAATTTACTAAAAACACTGTACAATAAGTGCATTAATAAGACACATTGCAGTACCAGAAAAGAATACACACAATGGGCTAAAGTGCTGTACCATTAAAAACGGTGTAGCTAAAATACAGCAAAGACATAAGTATGCAAACATTTTAGTGCAATCAATTTCACATTTGCAAGCATAAAAGGCTCAGATATACATTTGAGTCTCTCCTTATGGCTCCTAGTTGGCTTGGCAATGATAAAAAGTCTGTCTGGAACAAATATTCCAAAATTCAATTGTAATCCACGTGAGGTAAAATTGTAATCGAAACAAGTAATGTCATGTGTAATCCACACGGATAGTAAATAGCAGCAAATAGAGAACCCTTTTTGCAAAAGTGGTTCCCAAATAACCTGAGAAGGGGGTAAAAAGGAAAATAGGCGCACTTTGGCACAACAGGGAATTTTCTGAAGAATGGGGAGTCCTGACAGCCATGCCCATCTGGGTGAGAGTCAAACGGGGGCAACACAAACTAAACAAAAACTACTGTCAACTAGCATCTCGCCCGTCAGGTGCAGTCCATGGTGTGGCTCCCATAGGTCCTCCTGGCTCCTCCAGCAGTGTCCTGGACAGCAGCCAGCCAGTAGTTGGTTCCTCAGATGAGGGACTTGAAATCCTCCTCACTCGAGCTGCTGCTAAAAGTCATAAGAGGACGCTCCTGCCTCTTGTAGGCCACGCTCGCTGCCGTAGTAGAACTCCAGTACCCTCTTCTTCCGGAATTCGGACTTGACTGGGTCCGGGTGGTGGTCAAGCTGGCGAGTGATGCAGACACTTCAGCTTTTCCGGATCCTCCGGCCGGAACAGCCATGGTAAGAAGAACTTCCAGCTGCAGCAGTTCTGGAAAGGTTGCATGATCCAGGGAAGACGACCCAGCTTCCCCGGCTGCTGCTGGCTTCACCTTCCACGGCAGCTGGTAGTATTGGTTGATGACCGTTGACTTAAAGGTGAAGGATAATGTGGTCAGCCGACCCAGCTGTAAGGACTGTCATGGTGGTGGTGGTGCTGGCAGTCCTGGAATCAGAGGCTCTGGCTGAGGCTGAGGCTTTTCACAGAACCGGAGGACACCATCTGGGAATTCCTGCAGGCAGCGCAAGCATCCTGGACCTGGTGGTTCATCTGGCCACATTTCTGCGTCACTTGAAGGCATCAGGGGCTTGGAAAGGAAGGTAACCCGGTTGCAAATGGTCCTTTCACGGACTCCATGGGGGTGTACTCCACCTAATCCACCACGCACAAGCTGTGACGATCCTGCGGCAGGTACAGCCGTTTCACCGACCGGTGGCCCACGAAATATTCCTTCCCAGTCATCATCCTGCAGGAAGCCAGACCCTCGCCCCACTGAAAACCACAGCACAGTTCCCTTCCTTCGTTCTAGTGAAGGATCTCCCGGCCTAGGGTGGTCAAGAACTTGTATGACCCAGTCCTCCACCGCGGTTTTATACTCCCAGGGGGTTTGTGCACGGGCCGTCACAGATGCCGGAACAATGGGGTTCTGGCTTGAACTCCTCCTGGGTGGCAAAGTGGACGCTCCAGCAATTTCCGCTAAACAAGACAGAGCGGACCTTCCAGCCGCGCGAACACCAGCAGATGCTCCAGCTGTCTCACTAGTCGCAGCTTCAGTTGATGATGATGATGGCCAGGCAGGCACTGAAGCTGGGTTTCTCCTGCACAGATTAACCTGTGACGCCCTGATGTCTGTAGCAGGCGGTGGTTCTGGAAACTCGTCCCCAGAACACATTTCATTCCAGTTGGGCCGCAGCAGGTCACGCTTCTTTTTTAGAGCCATGCTTGCTTCCTTGCTTGCTTCCAGGTCAGCAGTCAGCACTGGTCTAAACTGGTTCTGACTGCTTGACTCAGAGGATGGTGGAGTACTGAGGGAGGAGTCTTCACTCCCTATACGTGCAAATAGTTAGATCCCCGGTGGGCTGGTTTTTTCCAGTTCGGAGGGGGCTGTACCTTTACTTTCCCGCTCTTGCGAACTTGTCCCGCTCACGCATAATGCATACGTTTCATACGATTCATACGTATCATACGTATAGTTAGCGTGTAAAATTTTGCGTATGTTTATGAAAAATTCCAAGATTCGATACAAATCAACGAATCGATGAATAAATTCGCTCATTTCTAATGGGAATCTAACACTAAATACTACCTGTTATGTGCCATAATGGCCACCATAAAATTCAGGGAGTGCAGGTTCCACATGCATGCTGGGTCCACTCTGCCTTTTACCATTTTGGTGCCATGGTGCCATAATTAGTGTCAGTATTAAGCTGTAGCCTGCTCCCATTGCATTCATTGGAAGCCATCTGGCACCAGGAGAGGTATACAGTGGGCTCAGCATGCATGTTGGTACCTGCATTCCCATGGAGGCCAGTAATAAGTGTGGAAACAGCATGAGGAGTAAACACAGTTGCTCATTCACATAGTGGGGAGGGTGGCAACAGCATGAGGAGTCAACATAGTGGCCCGTCACAAAATGGGTAGGTGGGGGGCAACAGCAGTTGCAGTAACAGTGTAACAGCGGATGCTGTGCGCCGCTGTTCCCCTGCTTACCGGTGCCGTCCTGGGTGTTGTGTTCAGCGGTGATCTGCTGCTTGTTTCTCGTGCACCGCTGCAGTCCTAGCTTCTGGCTGTGTAACTGTTGTTGCTCTGCGATCCACTCCAGAGTTTCCACTCAGCCCTGGCTGCAACATCCTTGCATCAGTCCCTCTGGGCCGGAGCAGGTTTGATCATGTGACCATGTCAGTCCTCTGCCTTGATGCCTTAGTGTCAAGGTCCTTCTCTTGCATGTGGTTGTACCTGTTTATGCTTGTGTTCCTGTGTTCTGACCTTCGCCTTATTATCTGACTCCGCTACCCACCTGATCCTTGCCTGCCTACATTAACCTTCTCGTTGCCGACCCGGATTGCCTGACTCGTTCCTGTGCCACCTGCCCTGACCCATAGCCCGTCTGACTTTGCCTTTGCCTCATCCTTTGATCCTGCATAGTTGCTCCTGGAAATGACCCGGCCTGCTGACCACCGCTGACTAACCTTCGCAGGTATCTCCTGGTCTGCCTGAACCAGCTGCCTCGTGTTCCGATCCTCCTCAAGAGGTAGCGACCTGGTGTTCCCTTCGGAAAGTCTATCCCCACCATCAGGGGTATTGTGAAGATCGAGGGGTTTCACTTAGACAACGCCCTTAGAGGAGGTAGGGCACGAGGCACAGTGGGTCCACACCCACTGGTTCGTGACAAACAGCACATGTTGTTGGTTGGAAGTTTGAGAAGATGGCAGCTGAGGCAGCAAGGGTGGTGAATCAGGCCAGTCGAAGCATCAGACTATTGGCTAAAGCGCGTGACCAGAAGTATCGGGCTATTTTTCACAATGTTCTGGTGTGGCAACTAAGAAGTCAGGACATTACTGCCAGAATTATCTAGTCTGAGTCATGAGGCACCTGTAGGTGGAAATCCTGGCTGATCCACTCCTGATTCTTCTTTAGAAAGGTTCATTTCTCAACGTTCCCTGTTGAATGTCGAGTTCTCTTTGGGGTAAGTATACCACCCGCCCAAACACCCGCTCTGATGCCACACTAAAGTTTGCCCAGAACAAACTCGGCCAGTTGCAGCCAAAAATCAAGTTTGTCCAGTAATTCAGTAGATCTTGGATCTGAGGTGGCAGGGTGCAGTCCAAGTATACCACCACCTGCTGTTTCAGGTTCTGCTCCATATCCTGCTGCTGGGTGGTTTCTTCAGTAGGCAGGTGAAGAAAACTGCACATCAGAGACTTTAGACTTAAGTTAATGGAGCTGGTGCAGCTCCTGCTCCCACCCCCTTCTAGCAGTCAAGGCAGTGGATTGTGAGCACAGTGGGTCTCCCAGGTCAGACATTCATGAGGATGGGTGATGATGCACCTAGGTAGCGACCAACCAACTACAAAGGATGTATCTTATAGTAATTGAGTTGTTCATACTTCTCAAAAAGTATAAAAAAGGCCCCATTTTGTCCTGGTAGTGAGGGTCTAGCATCGTGGAATGCATACTGCCACGGTGTATCGGTGTAATCTACCTAGTCTTCCTCATCGCTCTCCAGCTCCTCATACTCTCTCCTCTCACTTGGAAGATTTATCTTGGAAGATAAAACACTTATTTCTGTATACAATTCCTGGGTCCTCCTCATTTTCCTCCTCTTCCTCTGCCAGTTCAGCCCCCACAGGGCTCAGGTGGCCGTGAAATGTAGCCATCACGTCCCCTCTCCCCTGACCAGCCAGATTTATGACCATCTGCTCCAGGACATGAAGGAGTGGAATGATATCATTCATCCTATAGTCCTGGTATCTGACAAATAAAGTGGCTTCCTCAAAAGCCTTGATCAAATGTCAGGTGTCACGCATAATCTGCCACTGGCTAATGTCAAAGTTACACTGGGGAGTACCCCTGTCCACCTGCATCATCAAGAAATCATTCAAGGCCTTCCTCTGCTTAGTCGGTCCAACATGTGAGGATGGAGCTCCAACGTGTGGTAATGTTGCATATGAGGTGATGTTAGGGAACACCATTCTGCCTTTCCAGCTCAAGGATGGAGTGTTAAGCAGGGTAAGAGTGGCTGAAGTGCATGTACAGTTACCTGGCCATTTTCATGACGTCTTGCAGTTGGGTGGAAGACTTGAGGGACTGCTTTACAACCAGATTAAAGACGTGTGCCATGCAGGGCGCATGTGCTTGCGCTCCTTGACACAGTGTGGAGAGGAATGTTCTTCCCACTATCGTTGACCATGGTTCCGATTAGAGATGAGCGAATCTATTTGCCGCTTCATAGATTCAATATGCATCTTGGAAATTTTTTACACTAAAGCGAATCCGAATATTTTCAGATTCGCTTCGGAAGATAGACAGACAGCAATGGTGGCAAGCTGGGGCATTGCCAGCAAGGTGAGGTGGGCAAGGTCCATACATCGAAATCAGCCAGAGGAGTGTGAAAATCCTCCTAAATCTAGGCTTGGTTCATTTTGACAAAAGTGATGTTTTTAACACTGGCTGAGGACAATTTGGTCCGTTTTGGTGTCACCATGCCCCCCGCGGCACTGAAAACCCTCCCCAAGATGCCACTGAAGGCAGGGCAAGAAAGAATATAGAGAGCATGCTATGCCAGTTCTGACCACTGTTCCTGTCTGCCTGACCACAAATCCAAGGGTTCAGGGAACTGGGTTTGCAACAAAGACTGGCCATAGTTTAGGTAGATCTGAACCTGGGTGTTGAGGTGAGAGCTGTCGGCTTGCTGACTGGCCTCGGCTGAGTGCAGCTTGTGGAAAAACTGTTCCATCATAGTAACATAGTAACAGTTTATAAGGCCGAAAAAAGACATCTGTCCATCCAGTTCGGCCTGTTATCCTGCAAGCTGACCCATAGGAAGGCAAAAAAAAACCCTGTGAGGTAGAAGCCAATTTTCCCCACTTTAGGGTAAAAAATTCCTTCCCGACTCCAATCAGGCAATCAGAATAACTCCCTGGATCAATGACCCATCTCTAGCAACTATAACCTGTAATATTGTTACCCTCCAGAAATACATCCAGGACCCTCTTGAACTCTTTTAGTGAACTTACCATCACCACCTCCTCAGGCAGAGAGTTCCATAGTCTCACTGTTCTTACCGTAAAGAATCCTCTTCTATGTTTGTGTACAAACTTCTTTCCTCCAGATGCAGAGGATGTCCCCTCATCACAGTCACAGTCCTGGGAATAAATAGATCATGGGAGAGATCTCTGTACTGACCCCTGATATATTTATACATAGTTATTAGATCTCCCCTCAGTTGTCTTTTTTCTAAAGTAAATAACCCTAATTTTGATTATCTTTCTGGGTTTTGTAGTCCACCCATTCCAATTACTTTAGTTGCCCTCCTCGGGACCCTCTCCAGCTCTGCTATGTCTGCCTTGTTTACAGGAGCCCAGAACTGTACACAGTACTCCATGTGTGGTCTGACTAGTGATTTGTAAAGTGGCAGGACTAGGTTCTCATCATGGGCATCTATGCCTCTTTTGATGCAACCCATTATCTTATTGGCCTTGGAAGCAGCTGTCTGACACTGGTTTCTGCAGCTTAGTTTGCTGTTCACTAAAATTCCTAGGTCCTTTTCTATGTCAGAGTTACCATTTAGTATGTACAGGTGACTTACATTATTCCTTCCTATGTGCATAACCTTACATTTGTCAGTGTTAAACCTCATCTGCCACTTCTCTGCCCAAGCCACCAGTCTATCCAGATCCATCTGTAGCAGTATACTGTCCTCTTCTGTGTTAATTACTTTACACAGTTTAGTGTCATCTGCAAACATTGATATTTTACTGTGCAAGCCTTCTACAAGATTCTTTATAAATATATTAAAGAGAATAGGGCCCAATACTGACCCTTGTGGTACCCAAATAGTGACAGTGACCCAATCTGAGTGTGTATCGTTAATAACCACCCTCAGTTTTCTATCACTGAGCCAGTTACTTACCCACATACAGACATTTTCTCCCAGTCCAAGCATTCTCATTTTATATACTAACTTTTTATGTGGTACAGTGTCAAATGCTTTGGAGAAGTCCAGATATACAACATCCATTGATTCACCGCGGTCAAGTCTAGAACTTACCTCCTCATAGAAACTGATTAAATTAGTTTGACATGACCGATCCCTCATGAAGCCATGCTGATATGGAGTTATATGCTTATTTTCATTGAGGTACTCCAAGATAGCGTCTCTTGGAAAACTTTCAGTTTACCCACGACAGATGTTAAACTTAGTGGTCTATAGTTTCCGGACTCTGTTTTTGGACCCTTTTTGAATATTGGCACCACATTTGCTATGTGCCAATCCTGTGGAACACTCCCTGTCAGTATAGAGTCCTTAAATATCAGAAATAAGGGTCTGGCTATGACATTACTTAATTCTCTTAGGATACGGGAGTGGCGATTTGTCTATTTTAATCTTTTTAAGATGCCACTGTACTTCTTCCTGGGTCAGACAGGGCACTTTTAATGGGGGATTTACTTTTATATTCTGCATTTCATCTGACAGTTTATTTTCCTATTATCCTGTATTATTTTGAATACAGTGGAGAAAAAAATACTTAGTAGGTTTGTTTTCTCCTGATTGCTCTCTGAAACTCCCCCCTCAACACCTTCGGGTTTATACTTTTTACTATTTATTAGTGTTGAGTAAACATGTTCGGCCGAATACACTATTTGGCCGAACATGGCGGTGCTGGGACCGAATACGGCCGAATACCGAGTGTGCTTGAGCGCCATGCTCGAGTCCCCTCCCAGCACGTTAATTAGCCAATTAGCATGCGGGAAGGTATGGCATTCAGTGTAATGCCAGTAGCCATGTTAGCTAATGGCATTACACTGATTGGCTGGCCGGGAACGAGTCATGGGGTGTTATAAAGCACCCGGTGACATGTGACCCGTCCAGTGTTAGACAGGGAGAGCTGCAGCAAGGAGGGACAGAGAGTGTAGGGAGAGAAGCACGCTAGGCAGGGATAGAAAACGATCAGAAAAGACCCAAAAGCCCTTGTAAGGGCTATTATATCTGTCACAAACCTTTATTTACTGACATTTGAGGACTTTAAAGGTGGTGAAAATAGCACTAGGTGGCCTGCCATTAATGCCACATGTGCTGCTGCTGCATGCTGTAGGATACTCTCTGTATACTATATACCTGACATACTTTGCTATAATTTCTGCTGTTAAGCCCGCAGTACTTCTTTTGCGTCTTGCTGTATAACATTTGCGTATTGATAGAATTTCTATAGGCAGGGTTAGTATCATTGTTCAAAAGTCCACATGAAGTACATATTTTTTTTATTTTTTTTGGGTGGCAAAAAAACCCCAAGTGTGCCCTGTCAGCAACGCTAGGTGCACAGCGTAGTACAACCGTTCAAAAGTTTCTGTAGCTGACATCCGTATTTAATACCGTTCATTTAGGCCGCAGTTCTTCATTTGCTGCTGCAGTTCAATTTTCCCAAAGAGGGAATTAAACAATAGGGATAGGATTTGGGTAGGTAGAAAGATTGTCGATGTTCCAAAAAGACCAAAGTCCATTGTGAAGTACTTCTTTTTTAATTTTTTTGGGTGGCAAAAAAAAAACAAGTGTGCCCTGTCAGTAACTGTAGGTGCACAGCGTATTACAGCCGTTCAAAAGTTTCTGTAGCTGACATCCGTATTTAATATTGTTCATTTAGGCCACAGTTCCTCATTTGCTGCTGCAGTTCAATTTTCCCAAAGAGGGAATTAAACAATAGGGATAGGATTTGGGTAGGTAGAAAGATTGTCAATGTTCCAAAAAGACCAAAGTCCATTGTGAATTACTTCTTTTTTTTTTTTTTGGGTGGCAAAAAAACCTAAGTGTGCCCTGTCAGTAACGCTAGGTGCACAGCGTACTACAACCGTTCAAAAGTATCTGTAGCTGGCATCCGTATTAAAAGCCGTTAATTTGGGCCGCAGTTCCTCATTTGCTGCTGCTCTATAACGTTAGCGCATTCAGAATATTGGACATTTGTTTAAATTTTTCTGATCATACAAATCTGCAGCACTGTAGTTGTGACCAAGTTGCATATATACTATACAATATGCGCAAGGCGAGCACTAAGGGACAGGGAAGTGGGCGTGCTGCTGATGGTGAACGCAGAGGCCATGTCTCTGGGCACGGTGGAACTGTGCCTACTGGCAGAGCCCAAGAAACAAAGTCATCCAAAACTCCTAGCTTCATGTCACAATTTGCAGAGCGGCGCAAGACGCAACTCTTGTCGCCACAGCAGTGCAAGCAGGTAGTAGATTGGATTTCAGCTGATAATGCTTCCAGTCGGTACAGCACCACCCCCTCTTCTACAAAGTCCAGTCTCAGTAGCCAAGAGTCTGGGCAACCGCATCCTCACTCTGATCCTCCTTCCTCCCACCATGCAGAGTCTGGGCACAGAAGAGATCCCACATTGGGGTATTCCGAGGAGCTTTTTTCATCACCATCCCTTGGCTTGGGCCTCTCGCCATATTGTGCCTGATTCCCAACCTATTGAGCAAACACAGTCTGAAGACGATGACAGTGGGGAGCAACAAGTATTTTCTCCCGAGGTGGATGATGATGATGAGACACAGTTGCCAATAAGTCAAGGGCAATTAGTGTCTCAAGAGGTTGTGGAACGAGGATGAGACGCAGTTAAGTCAGGTTCTTGTCAGTTCACCATGTCAGGAGGAGGAGCAGAGTGAGGATGTGGAAGAGGAGGTGGTGGACGACGAAATAGCTGACCCAACCTGGGAAGGTGGCAAGCCGAGCGAGGACAGCAGTATAGATGGGGAGGGATCCGCAGCAGCGCAACAGGCTGGAAGAGGCAGTGGGGTGGAAAAAGGGAGAAGGCAGGCCCGCAACTGTTCCCCGGAGCAGCCCCTTGCGGCCAGCTCCCTTGCCAAGGGTTAGGTGTTCCGCAGTCTGGCGTTTTTTTGAGGAAAGTGCTGACGATAAACGGATTGTAATTTGTAACCTGTGCCGTACGAAGATGAGCAGGGGCGTAAACACCAGCAACCTGACCACCACCAGCATGATCCGACATATGTCAGCAAAGCACCCTAAAACGTGGGCTGAACGCCTGGGTCCACCATCTGTGTTTGCAGGTCACACCACTGCCTCCTCTTCCCCTCTGTTACGTGCTGTCCAAGACGCAGGACCTTCGCAGGAAACATCAGCCAGCACGTCCACTTCAATGTCCCAGCGCAATGTTCAAATGTACTTACCAGCTCTAAACGCGCAACTTTCCAAGTTGCTGGCCCTGGAAATGTTGCCATTTAGGCTGATGGCCTTTCGCAGCCTGATGGCAGCGGCTGTCTCTCGTTACGCAGTCCCCAGCCGCCACTATTTTTCCCGGTGTGTCGTCCCTGCCTTACACCAGCATGTGTCCAGAAAGATAACCCGTGCCCTGACCAACGCAGTTACTGGCAAGGACCACTTAACAACTGACACATGGACAAGCGCTTGTGGCCAGAGATGCTACATTTCCCTGATGGCACACTGGGTGAACATTGTGGAGGCTGGGAGCGAGTTGTCCACTGGGATGGCCCAGGTGCTACCCACGCCGAGGATTGCGGGCCCTACTTCCATTCGGATTTCCGCTGCCACCTATAGTAGCGGCTGCAACCCCTTCTTCTCTCCCTTCACCTCCTCCTCTTCTTCACATGCAGAATTGCCATCTTGCAGCACCACTCAGACTTCTGTCAGTAGCTGGAAGCAGTGTAGCACAGCAGTCTGTAAGCGGCAACAGGCCGTACTGAAGCTTATTTGCCTGGGTGACAAACAGCACACCGCCGCAGAGCTGTGGCATGGCATAAGGGAACAGGCTGAGCTGTGGCTCTTGCCAGTCAACCTATAGCCAGGCATGGTTGTATCCGATAATGGCCGCAACCTGGTAGCGGCTTTGGAGCTGGACAACCACCCACACATACCATGCCTGGCCCATGTCTTCAATTTAGTGGTTCAGCGGTCTATGAAAACCTACCCCAATTTGTCTCAGCTACTGGTAAAGGTGCTGAAGCAGTGCTTGCGGTTGCCGGCTCACCGACTGCTGTGCGACCTGAGCACGCGACGGAATTCCACCTTACACATGTTGAACAGGCTTTGTGAGCAGCAGAGAGCAGTAGAAGAATACCAGCTACAACACGATCGGCGCCTTTCTAGTCAGCTTCTGCTTTTCACAAGCGACGAGTGGGCATTGATGTCTGACCTCTGTGAGGTGTTACGCAACTTTGATGAATCTACACAGATGGTGAGCGGCGATAATGCCATTATCAGCGTAACCATCCCACTTCTGTGTATACTAAAAAGCTTGCTGCTCACAATAAAGGCCGATGCTCTGCATGTGGAAGAGGTGGAAATGGAGGAAGACCCTACACAGGGTGATAGCCAGACCACCCTTGATTAGTCTTCTCAGCGCCAATTGGAGGAGGAGGAGGAGGCAGTTGTCACCGCTAAACAGGGTAGGCATACCACGTTTACACCATCTCTTTGGCGTGGATGGGCTGAAGAGGAGGAAGAGGATGAGGAGGATATTGAGAGTCATGCTCCTGGTGGGGA
Organism: Rhinella marina; assembly: GCA_900303285.1. Lineage (NCBI taxonomy): Eukaryota > Metazoa > Chordata > Amphibia > Anura > Bufonidae > Rhinella > Rhinella marina. Next base: position 70,273 of record ONZH01004429.1, on the reverse strand, counting down.
GAGCGAAGCCTTGTCTGTTGGGAATCTGGCACACATGGCTGACTTCATGATAGGCTGCCTTTCCCGTGACCCGCACGTTATACGCATATTAGGCAACACGGATTACTGGTTGTTCACCCTTCTCGACCCCCGCTACAAAGAGAACTTCCCATCTCTCATTCCTGTGGTGGAGAGGACAAGTAAAATGATGCAATACCAGAAGGCCCTTGTCGAAAAATTGCTCCACAAATTTCCATCTGACAACGTTGGCGGCAGAGTACCTAGTTCCTTGGCCACCCGAAGGAGGGGAGACGAGGGGAACACACAGCAGTTCCAACAAAGGCAAGGCGACACTCTCCAAGGCCTGGGACAGTTTTATGACACCCCGCCAGCAGCCTTACCCTGATGAGCGGCCTAGTGTGACAAGGAGGGAAAAGTTTTGGAAGGTGGTAAAGGAGTACCTAGCTGACCGTGTCAACGTCCTCAGCGATCCCTCTGTGTTGTATAATTATTGGGTGTCTAAGCTGGACACGTGGCACGAACTGGCGCTCTATGGCTTGGAGGTGCTGGCCTGCCGCCAGTGTTTTGTCTGAGCGGGTATTTAGTGCCGCTGGGGGCATAATTACTGATAAGCGCATCCGTTTGTCAACTGACTATGCTGACAGGCTGACGCTTATCAAAATGAACAAGGCCTGGATTGCCCCTGACTTCTGTACTCCACCAGAAGAAAGCGGCTTAACATGAACATCTGGCTTTTAGGGTGTATTGAATATACTGTATTATCATGTACCCCTTCCTCTTCTCGTCCTCTTCCTCTTCTTCCTCCATCGTATGAAACAGCTTATTAGGCTGCCCTAGAAGTCCACCAGCTGGGCCTGCACCAAATTTTTTAGCCGATCAGCTGACCAGCTGGGCCTGCAACATAATTTTTTGGCCTGTCAGCTCACCAGCAGGCACTCAACCATAATGTTTAACACGCTTAGCTCACCAGCTGGGCCTGCACCCGAATTTTTTAGCCAGTCAGCTCACCAGCTGGGTCTGCAACATAATTTTTTGGCCTGTCAGCTCACCAGCAGGCACTCAACCATAATGTTTTACATGCTCAGCTCTGCTACATGTCACTTCTAATGTTTCAGACGTTCAGCTAAGCGGCATGTCTCCCTTAAGGTCGGCAGCAGAGTGTCACCCTTAAATTTTTTGGACGGTCAGCTTGGCATTAGAGTGTCACATTTAAATATTTTTAACGGTCTGCTCTTCTGCAGACTGTCACATGAAGAATATAATTTTGTCGAGGGTCAGCTTGGCATTAGCGTGTCACACTTAAATATTTTTAACGGTCTGCTATTCTGTAGAATGTCACATGTAGAATATCATTTTTTCGACGGTCATCTTGGCATTAGCGTGTCACACTTAAAAATTTTAAATGTCTGCTGTTCTACGGAATGTCACATGAAGAATATAATTCTTTTGGACAGTCAGCTCGGCATTAGCGTGTCACATTTTAAAAATTTTAACGGTCTGCTTTTCTGCGGAATGTCACATTAAAAATATAATTTTTTGGACGGTCAGCTTGGAATTAGCGTGTCACGTTTAAACATTTTTAACGGTCTACTCTTCTGTGGAATGTCACATCAAGAATATAATTTTTTTGGATGGTCAGCTCGGCATTAGCGTGTCACGTTTAAATATTTTTAACGGTCTGCTCTTCTGTGGAATGTCACATCAAGAATATAAATTTTTTGGACAGTCAGCTCGGCACTAGCATGTCACATTTAAATATTTTTAACGGTCTGCTCTTCAGCAGAATGTCACATCAAGAATATAATTTTTTTGGACGGTCAGCTTGGCATTAGCGTGTCACACTTGAAACATTTTAACAGTCTGCTCTTCTGCGGAATGTCACATCAAGAATATCATTTTTTTAGACGGTCAGCTCGGCATTAGCGTGCCACACTTAAAATTTTTAACGGTCTGCTCTTCAGCGGAATGTCACATCAAGAATATCATTTTTTTGGACGGTCAGCTCGGCATTAGCGTGTCAAATTTAAATATTTTTAACGGTCTGCTCTTCAGCAGAATGTCACATCAAGAATATGATTTTTTCGACGGTCAGATTGGCATCAGCGTGTCACCCTTAAATTTGGGACAGTTTGATAAAGTGCGGTGGCAGCAGCATGTGTCCCTTAAATTTTTTTTTCGGTCAGCTCGGCAGCAGAGTGTCAAATTTAAATTTGGGACAGTTTGATAAAGTACGATGGCAGCAGCACAGAGTCGACCCGTCTTGGTTTGAACACTTAAATTATTTAAGTAAACGATTCCGGTCTCCGGGACTCTCAACGAACAGAATCGAGGAGGCGCCGACAGGCAGGGGCTCCAACAGGTGATAGCTCACCTCCCTGCAGACAGCCAACTCGATCCTAAGATCAAACTTCGAGCTTTTTAAGTGCAGGAACTTAGATAAACGCTATGGAATTACCACGGAGAGTGAGAGTGGAACGGCTGACAAGGCACATGCCGCTGGGGGGGCCCCGGCCTCCCGCGGCGGATAGCGAAAAAAGAAACAGTTGTCAGCGACTCTTAGCTGTGCGGTGGCAGCAGCATGGAGTCCGATTCCATTATTCAGAGCTCAAGTATTGAGTCGACCCGGCTTGGTTTGAACACTCAAATTTTTTAAGTAAACGATTCCGGCCCCCGGGACACTCAACGAACAGAAACAGTCGTCAGCGACTCTTAGCGGTGCGGTGGCAGCAGCATGTGTCCCTTAAATTTTTTGGACGGTCAGCTCGGCAGCAGAGTGTCACTCTTAAATTTTTTGGACGGTCTGCGCAGCAGCAGAATGTCACCTCTATTGTTTTTGAGTGTCAGCAGCAGGCCATCAATGATAATTTTTCAAGGATGTGTATGATGCCCTCCTTTATGTGTAATAAAGGGTGTATTGGATTGCCTGTTCCTTGTAATTTTTGGCAGCCCTTTCACTTAGTGCATAGTCTTTATGAGTGTCGGAGTCCCACAATTATACCACAGTGTGAATGAGGGGCCCTCCTTTATAAGAAATACTGGTTGTATGAGAGTGCCTCATCCGTGTAATTTTTGGCAGCACTTGCGCTTAACGTATAAGTAAATCTATGTTTCCTAACAATATTTCCTGTAAAATCGATGTTATCTTGGGTTTTTTGGGGGTATTTTTGTCATTCCGTAAAAATGGCGTAATAGTCGGCCATCATCTTTAATAGCAGCGACTTCGGTATCCAAGATGCATCCAGACATCCTCCCCATGCTGTTCCCTAACCATTTCTGTGGTGTTTCCACCATTTTCTGACGTTTCCCGATGGAGAGCAGGGGGTTCCTGGTCTTCTCCCATTGACTTCCATTATACTCGGGTGCTCGGCCGAGCACTAGAGCACCACCTAGTGTTCGACCAGAGCACCCGAACATCGGGGTGTTCGATCATCACTACTATTTATATAATTGAAGAACATTTTTGGGCTAGTTTTACTCTCAATTAATCTCTCGGTCTCTAGTTTGGCTGCTTTCATTTGTCTTTTACATGTTCTATTTTTTTCCTTATAGTTTTTCAATGCTTCCTCGCCACCCTCCTGTTTTAGTGATTTAAATGCTTTCTTTTTGTCATTTATTGCTTTCTTTACAGTTCTATTTATCCACATTGTTGCTTTTTTTGTTCCTTAACCTTTTTTTCTCATAAGGTATGTACCTCTCACAATTAGATATTAGAATGCTTTTAAAAATATCCCATTTTGTGGCTGTATTTTTATTTTTGAGAACTTTGTCCAAGTTAGTTAGGCCTATGGCCTCTCTTAGTTGGCTAAATTTTGCTTTTTTGAAGTTTGGTATTTGTGTTCCTCCCCTAAGAAACACTCTTTTGAATGACAATTTGAAGGTTATTATATTATAGTCACTATTTCCCAGGTGTCCGCTGACCTGCACATCTGTTGTTCTATCAGGTTTATTGGTTAATACTATGTTCAGTATCTCTGTCCCTCCAGTCAGGTCCTGAACCAGTTGGGAAGGTAATTGTCTTCGGTTATTGCCAAGAACCTGTTTCCTTTATGAGATATACAGGTTTCAGTTTCCCAAACTGAAATTTATTTATTTCTCATCCTCATCTTCATCATCCTCCTCCCTCTTGGCAAATTCACTTTGTGTGTACCCAATAGCTATTTGGTGTACAGCAAAATCTGTCTTCTTCCACAGTGGCCCCCTGCTGCTTCAGCATCAGTGTTTGTTTTAACATAAATATGAGAAGGATGACGTCGTTCATGACGCAGTTGTCCCTGTTGACAAACTCTTTGAAATGCTTCAGCTCCCGGCAGGCTTCTCTGTCTGACCTCGAAGCAACACATGATCACTGCTGTTGAGGCTGTCTGCTGCATGAAAAAATCATTCACGGCTTTCCGCTGCTCGTACGGACAATCAAGCATGTGCAATGTCGATTTCCAATGAGTTGGCATGCCGTGGATTAAGCGGTGTGACTAATTCTCTCCCAGGCCGATCAGCTCCAACATGGAGTGGCAACACTTGACCTAATACATGTGATAGGAAATAGGGGTAGTGTGAGCAACCCTGTGCCCAACTGCTGTTGGGGACGGGAAAATGTCTATGTAGGAGGAGGAGGCAGATAAGTGTCTGGTGTGGAAGCCAGGCCAAAACAATCATGGGGGGAGGGGTCAAAAGGACCTGGCCTCATTGCTGGGGTGCTGCTGATGGAAAAAATCCAGTGGCTTGTGAAAGACATGTACTGTCCCTGCCCGTAAGACCTGCTCCAGGTGTTCACCATGGCATGAACCTTGCAGCACAGTGAAAATCGCAGATAATGTTGTGCACTACCCTGTGTCTTAGTTTGATAAAAGTGTATATATGCTGTTAGTTTCAATATAACCAACCCCCCCCCAAAAAAAAAAAAAAGTAAATAAATAAATAAATTGATTAAAAATGTATGAAGTAGGGAAACAGATTTGGGCCTAAATTTGTTATCACTCCCAGATACTTTTGTGTGTTGCCCAGTCTAGTGGTATAGTAATCACCAGTGTTGAGTGAACCGACATCCACGAAGTGGACTTGATCCAAATTTTAGGGAAAATTTTAAACGCCGTGAAGCCAAATTTCCTCGTGCTTTGTGGTAGCGAATCAATTTTCCCTGAAATAGTGTAAAAAAACTCAACAAAAAAAAAATCATGATCATGTATGAACATGGCATCTGCGGAGTACAATGATGAGGAGCTGTTGCCACTCCCTGTCATTGCACTCACTACTTACAAAGAAATGCACTTTGTGAGCTTGTTTGAATATAATTACCCAGGAACAAACCCCCCCCTCAAAAAAATAAATCTAAATAAAGGTGCAGAAATGTGCCACATTTGTGGATGGAGTCAAATTTTGCATACAGCAGTGGTACTCTTGCTTGCCTGGCCAAGAATCAGTTTCAGCACACTGCCTGGGTCACACCCCAGAAAAATTTAAAATTTAGGAGAAGAAGCAGAAGTGTGCCACACTTCAAAACCAATGACTCAAATTTTGGTTTAGCAGTGATATTCTTGTTTGCCTGGCCAAGAGTCAGTTCCAGCCCACTGCCTGGGCCACACCCCAAAGAAATTACATTTAGGTACAGAAGTGTGCCACATTTTCCACGATTAACTGATACAGCAGCAAATGAACCATCAGCAAATTTGCCAGGTAAGAGTTCAGCTTGCACAGTTGCTGGTTTAAGAATAGTTACTGGTTTAAGAATAGTTTTCTCATGGTCACATGGTCAGGTGGCTGGTTTTGTAGCACAGAACAACAAGAATTAGGTTCTGGAACAGCTCTATTATTAAGCCCAGGGGCGAATTGGCCATAGACCTTACAGGGAAATTTCCCGGTGGGCCGATGCCCAGGGGGCCACATGGGCCCTCCTCACAGCCTCCCAGTGGAAGTTTTTGGGGATGTACTTTGTGCTGCTGGCAGTATTTTGTGATGGACTGTGGTATTTGGCTCTGTTGGGGTGGTATAATGTGCCACAATATGGTATTGCAGGCCCTGCCGTCCAACAATTTGGAACCGACTACAAAATGGGGCCACTTTTAGTATTTTTTCCAGGGCCACTTTAATGTTCCCAGTCCGCCACTGATTAAGCCCCAGCCCTTCAGCCCCTCACTCCCTAAAAATTTTTTCCCTGATCAAAGTCTCTAGTATTATTCACAATTATTACTCTGTATAATGTCTAAGATTGTTTTCTGTCAGACACTGCATCTACTCATCCACTCTCATCACCAGCTCAACACAAAATGGCATTCTGCTTGTTCTGCACACACATCTCCCTGCCTGCTGCGCCACTGGTTGGCTGATCCTGGCTGTCTGTCACACTATGATCCAATCAGGGCAGGCCCCCACACACTTCTGCCCATGGTCATGTGAGCATCCTTCTTCTTCCTCCCATGTGGTTTTGCCCAATAACATGTGCAGTAAAATGGTGCCAGGCATCGATTAACTGATTTTATCCAAAGCAAACATTAAAAGCTTCGGTTTTGTTTGGACAAATGTTTGTGAAATTTGTAACAAATCTGATTCATTCCAAACGATTTACTCATTCCTAAAACAATCCCATTGAGATGTATGGAAGTGATATTTAGTTCCTTGAATTTCTACATCTAACCTGCCACATGTGAACAAATCATATAAACTGCTGTATCAGGCTAATGCACATATTTCATATTACAAATTATATGGACGTGTACATGTAAATAAACACTGCCCCCTACAGCCGCAGTCCCCAAGATTGATATCCAGGTGTAGAGTCACTGTGTGTCAGAAAGTTAGATCATAACATGTGTACTGTTATATGAGCTTTATTGAGACATCCTTTTTCACTATTTCTATACATCTTCAATAATCTATATACTATTCCTAGGAATAAATCAATTACATTTGCTATCTCGATAGGCTGCAGAGACATCATTTACATTTTTTATGCCATGTGTAAAAGCATACTATTTTTTTGCAAGGAGCAGTGTTGCATTGAAGAGCTTGCAGCTGTGAACCAGAGTGTATTTTCATGAAAACATTTACACATTGTGGATCAGTTGTGCTTAAAACCTAGTCTTTTCCCTCCTCTGTCTCCAAAGGCCAGGAGAGAACTGTATCTTTTTCCCCTTGTATTGCAGATAGGGACAGGAAGGAGGAGCTAGATGCCTCTCCAGCTCTCAGTTTCTGCCTCTCTCCCCGGCTTTGATGGTCCTCTTATCTCCTCACTGTATTTCCCTGCTTCTCCTAGGTGATTCATTTCTAGGCAACGTGCTGACTGCCTGTCTGCTGCTGGAGCTGGGAACAGGGAGCGTTTTGTTACCTAGCACTGCTTCCCACCAGACAGCTCTCTCTCATACCAAGGCATCTTAAACAGCATGCTCAACCTGTTTGAGGATAAAGCTCTGACTTCATTTGGATGCTAGCAGGATTCCCTCTACATCCTTGTGCATATCCAACGGGAAGCTCAGAATTCACAAAGCGGCTCCTTACTTTTGCAGCTGGATGCTGATGTATTCCCATGCACATTTGTCACACATTGCTCAATAGAAGAGGATGCATGAAGAAAAGGCTGCATGCAGCCAGCAATCCTGTATGTTCTTCCTCCCTGATTATCTGAAAGGCTTTCTGTGAACTAGATCTGCACTAGGATCCTGAAGGATTATTGTCATTTTCTGCAGTTCGTCTGCTGTAGTATATGCGGCTAGATGGAGGATTTTCACTGGTGCATGTGAGATCATTTTGATGCATAGCTCTGGATTCTTAATGGGTATTTTAGTCTGAGGATCAAATATATTGTTTGGATCTGCTTTAAGGAAATTATTCTTATTCAACTTGTCCCTAGACCTTTGCCTCTTTGATCTATCCTGGTTTCTAACCCTGATGACTCCATCTTTAACCCCATAGAAACACTGGAATTAAACTCTTGTGAGATCTGTCTAACTATCTACGCTGCTCCTAAGCTACCTATGAAGATCTGATTCGTGGTCAAGAGCCATTGAGAAGATGGACATTTTGCATACTATGATCTGTCTGTTCGTCTTCTGGGTTCTATCCTGGGACAAAACAAGAGCGGACTCCAGATCAGATTCAATCATCCACATTGGTAAGATTTCCTCCATCATTTATATTCTTGAACTGTAATGCCGTAGCGGTAATCAATATGCAATATGCTTAGAGGTTATACCTATATTTGTATATACTGTATACACAATCTTATATGCTTCTAGTTACTATACTACAAATGTTGCATCCTGCTACATCCACCATAGTTTAATCACCTTAAATGTCTACATGAGGTATATACATACATATGTGGTCAGTGAAGAAGAACCTGCTGATCATACAGGTGTTTCTGCATTATGGTTATTAAGGAGTATACATTCCATGAAGTCTCCTATAATTATGTATGTATTAAAACATGGCCACATCAATATTCTGTGGCATGTTCTGTACTTCTCAACTGAATGTCAGCTTGTGTTTGAAGAGTTGTCCTTGTGACAGGTGTGATTGAGTGAGATGGGATGTGTACTGTGGGATCTAGTGCTGCTCAAATCATCCCGTGCTGCCTGGAGACCCACAGTTATAAGCAACAGCGAGCCTGAGGGATGCTTACAAAAGGCTGCATTCATGTGCCGGGGCTGCAGTGATCAGCCTTTGTGGGACAAAAACCCTTGCAGACAGAAAGAGAGAAAAAAAATGTGAAGCAGGAGATGTGTGTGGATTTCCTTTTAGAGGAACCGGTGAGTGGCCAAAAGCTTGTGGGCCCCACCTATTGGCAGCAAGGATGCAATGAAGGAAGCCTTTCTGGGAACAAATATGTGTAATTGAAGATATTAGCAATTTTGTGGCATATATCCCTGCTGTTTCTCATTCACATATTTCCATTTCTGTCCGGAGCACAATAGTCTACAATATGTGCCTATAATTTATCACATACATAGGACGGTGAATTCTTGTGCTGGAATTAGGAGGCATGTGTGATAGAAGAGGAGGATATACAGCAGTACTGGAGATAAACTGCACTGATTTCTTTACACCACCAGCACAGGCTGGCAATCTATAATCTGAACACGCAGGGCCCCTTAGAAAGGGAGTAGGCAGGAGGAGATCACTACAGCAAGAACATAAGCATTAGTCTCCTCCACCCTGCATTCAGTTCCAAATCAGATCTTGTAACTCCTTTTTAAGAAAACTTAGTGGAGGAAAATCAGGCTTTAGCCCTAACACGAATGTAATCCCGGACACATAGTTCAATGAAAGGCATGCAGATTTTAGGTCAGGGGAGCTGACAAATACCTTTTACTTAGCCAGTGGATAAATTAGTTATATAACCTTCATTAATAAAAAGTCTCTGATGTATTGAGGGGGAATGAAAGAGATTAATCTTCATGAGCGGAATGTAGCACTTAACATTATCTTGTGCTTTGACTATTGATGCCATATTTTTGGGCTTATATGGGTTGTTTTATAGCCTCCACAAATTCATCTATGGGTCAGCACCAGCAATGCATTACCTAGAGTAGGTTGTGAAAAATGTCACTGACCATGGCTCAGGGTCAAATATATCCTGCTGAAAAAGTGCCAAGGGATATATTAATCTGCCTTGTGTATTATATTGAATTGTAATGGTGTGAAATAGAATCAAGCATTAGGAAAGCAGAACAAAGTCAGAATGAGGTCATCCTAGCCAATCAATAACTTGTAATATGCTCTGTAAGACAATATTCTAGACAAATTTAGAGTCCATGACTGTGAGACGTTGCTATATTGTCTACTTTGCACATGCTTCAGTCTTTTCCCATTTTGTAACATAAAATAGATAAGCAATTATCAGGTTATTGTTTCTAGTATCTGCATCTTTACAACATGTGACCACACATGGATCCCTCCATGGTGAAACAATGAAGCTACTTCCCAGACAATTAATGTAACCTGAATCACAATTAGTGCATTTGACAAGGGGATTAGCTCTTTTTTATGGAGTACTTTATGTTGCCATGAAACTGGTGAATTGATAATTGTTGCACGTAGCGTATAATCATTTATAATTAGAATGCTGTCAATGTACCGTTGGAAAAGTAGGTAAAAAAAAAATCTAATTTTCTTCGAGTTTGAAATCCTGCATTTTGAAAGTAATAAAAATATGCTTAGATATTATCAAAGATTTTCAATCAAAACCACAATAGGATTAACTGATGTGTAATTAGACCAAGGACAGGGTATACCGCAGATATATAGGTTTGGGATTTGTATTGCAATGGTGTACAGAAAAAGAGGACATGTGGCTGCGAAAAGCTGGCTGAAAGACATTCCACTAAGGTGTAGTTTTTCCCATGTGGAAGTAGATGTTATTAACCGGTAACTTTGTACTAAGAACTTGCATCAATAGAGGATGCATTTTTTAAAGGTGTTCAATAGATCACTACTAGAAAACTGACAAGGTAATATCAATGGTACATCAATAATAGAACATCAAAGGTGTCTCATATACTTCAGTGGTCTTCAACCTCTACACTTCGCAAGATGGGGAACATAAATATCAGTCATAGATCTGACGGCTTAATAAAAGGTTTAATACAATATCAGCTTTTGAGCATTCCTCACATCCAGAGTATAAAATATGTAGAAGTATTTTCCATGAAGACCCATGTCTTTACTAAAATACCCATTTGTCAAGAGAAAGGTTCTTATGACGTTAGACCTTTTCCTTACTGTTATGTATGTGAGGAGGGGGTGTATGGGGGTGGGGAGGAACCCAATACATGGCTAGAGTAATTTCATCAGACTCACATTACTTGATTGCTTCGTAGTTTCCTAATGATCTGCATGCTGTATGAAGAGCACAGAAGCCGTGAGTAGAATGGAAATGGTTTGGTGCTTTATGAAGCCATTAAAAATGTTCTGATTTATAAAGCACATATGCAGCAAAGACTAAAAATAAATCATGCTACCTCCATGTTTCTCAAATATCACACCTCCTCCATCATTTCTTCATATGCAACTGGTGATTGCCCAAAGATTTAATTAAACTGGGATTTAGTGGCATTTGAAGTCCTCTCCATTTGCAGCGTTTACTTATGCAATACATATAGCACTCATCTCGGTACTCTGAAATGTCCCATTGGAGAGACAGGCAATTAGTGATTCCAGTTAGGCTTTGCCATTTACATACTTTCCCAGGTGTATTATTGGAACTAGGATATGACTTCATAGGTTATATGTATAAACCTTCACTGCCGTAGCCTGGTCACAATGAACCGGAATCGAGCTGGCTCTAATAACAATTGTACGCTATGTGAATAGTAGTATATAGTTTGGCAGGGGCTACTGCAGCTATGTTCGCAACTGTTGTGATGGTAATAATCATCCACAGGGCTGTCATCGGTAACTACAGAGTCCCATCATTTTAAATGGCTATAGGCTTCAACCCATTATCACTTTTTCTATAGGTCTGATAACCAGAGCTTAGAACAACTCTAAGGATGTGAAATTATTTCAAGTGCTGTATTGTCTGTGCTTTCCTGGAACTATCTATACTGGTATATTAGAGAATTCCTACGTATGCATTTCCCTAATATTTAAAGGGGTTTTCTCATTTAAGACATCTTCTAAAATGTATTATAGATGGCCGGTCATCCATGTAATACAAAGTCTACTGCAGTCCACTAGAAGTCTAACTGGACAGGCAGAGCAAATGTCTGTTCTGGCTCATAAATGGGTGGTCCAGAGAAGGGGTTCCGCTCTATGATATCTGTATGCTCTAATATGAATTATTAGCAGTTTCTAGGGGAGAATAACGTATAGTAAAAATAGTATAGTATAGTGGCGGTCTGAAAAATCTATGTGATGTTAAATACTTTTTTTGTTAATAAGTACATTTGTCATTTTTAGCACCATGGCACCATGTGATGACACATAGGAGGACATTTTTCAAAACTGGCCTAAAGAAAAGCTAACTTAGTTACCCATAGCAACCAATCAGATTCCACCTTTCATTTTCCAGAGAAGCTCCAAAAAATGAAAAAGTGGAATCTTTTTTCTTTGCACCAGTTTTGATGAATCTACCCCATAGAGTTTCTATGGCTCTGTAGTTCCACAAGTTCTCCTTTTGCCTACATTCATACACATGGCTTTGCCTATAGAAAGGATTGTTTTGTTGTTCTAAATTCACTTGCATTGACATGTGACTGCTGTGCAGCTTTTCAGGAAGGAAAAGGGAGTCACTTAATCCCTAAGCTCTTAATACCTTAATTTCTACATTCAAATTCTATGTATTTCTGAAAATATATCCTGTTTAATCTATTACACTAAACTAGATGTGGGTGGATAGACAGATAAATAGATACAGCCAGAGAGATAGATAGATAGATAGATAGATAGATAGATAGATAGATAGATAGATAGATAGAAATATAGATAGAAATATAGATAGATATTAGATAGATAGATAGATAGATAGATAGATAGAAATATAGATAGATATTAGATAGATAGATAGATAGATAGATAGCCATTGAGAAAGGCTCAGTTGAGCCGAAACGTCGAACGTCCCACATGGGTAAATAAATTTTGATTTGCTTTTGATTTTTTGAGAGTGCTGCCTGATTTTTTATTTTTGTAGATAGATATATAGATAGATAGATAGATAGATAGATAGATAGATAGATAGATAGATAGATAGATAGATAGATACTGTAGGCAGACAGATACTGTAGATTGACAGATACATAGAAAGATAGATAGATAGATAGATAGATAGATAGATAGATAGATAGATATACAGATATGATAAATACGATAGATACGATAAATAAGATAGACTAGATACATAGATAGATAGATAGATAGACAGACAGACAAACAGATTCTATAGGTAGACAGATAGATACAATTGATAGATAGATAGATAGATAGATAGATAGATAGATAGATAGACGGACAGACAGACAAACAGATTCTATAGGTAGACAGATAGATACAATTGATAGATAGATAGATAGATAGATAGATAGATAGATAGAATAAAGTGATGGCTAGACATGAGAGGTAAATGACACATAGTAAATAGATATATGATAGACATAATAGATAAATAGATGATAGATAGATAGATAGATAGATAGATAGATAGATAGATAGATAGATAGATATAAACAATTGATAGGAAGCAGCACTCTAGCACAACAAGGATGTATATTTACCATTAAAACCATCCACCATGGAGTGCTGCATCCCCTCGTGTTTTTATGGACTGTTTAGAGTTTGAATTTGATCTCCCTGGAAGCTTGCACCCATCACCTGCACCGGCCACAGTGTTGCTTAATCTTTTCAGTTAATTTCACTATGATAGATAGATAGATAGATAGATAGATAGATAGATAGATAGATAGATAGATAGATAGATCAATGCAACTAATCACATTATGTGACTACATTGGAACACATAACTCCATTGTAAAATTGTAAATTGTTAAATGTAATATTCTCTTTATAAATAATATATTTCAAAATATATTACATTTCACAACCAATTAACTTTTAATGGATCTGGTGAAAATAATTTTGGGTGAAAATCTGAGATGTTTAAATAATTTATTCACATGTGTGTTCACACTGAATGCAATGTTAAGAGAAGATCACATCCACTCTCCAGGCAAGAGAACTGAGGGCACTATGCCAGTCATCCCTACACTCAGAACATGGCCCCATTCAATGCTATATAATTTTTCATTTTTAATTGACAAAACAAGAGGGAAAGAAAAGGCTGCGGTGCAGTGTTCTATGACTCCTCCAACTCTGTTTGATGGAGCCGATGCTGAAATGTATTTTAGGATGGACTCACTGTTTGATAGGTTTGAGTATAAAAAAACATTTATTAATAGTTAGAAAAAGTCCTTACTCTTCCGGCGCCACAGCCCCTATCAAGATCAACATAGCACCCACTGGTGTTGATAAATCAGAGCCATAGTTTATACTGTCTTCTACATATAAATGCCTTGCACCACAATTACTCTCTAAATAATCCATTGTATGTGTCTCATCAGATCCTCTGAGATTCCCATTTAATGGTGCTTGAGAGAGCACATGCAAATAATTCTGTTTCTTTTGTATATAGAACATTCATAATACAGAATATTAATCTATGGTAATAAATATTTATGTATGCAAAAACAAAAGGTTTGGTGGATTTCTATTCAGTCAATGAGATACAAGCTGTTTGTGGCGTTGTCTGTGCAGTCCGCTCATGTTTATAGACCAGAGTGGACAATTGAACATTCCAGCTATAGAACCATGAGCAAAACAACATGTTAAGACTGGAATTTACTTGTTCTCCTTTTTTTTTTCCCAAAACCACAATGAACTGATAAGCAAGAAATATTAACATCTGCATACTGTGTGCAGTGCTACAGCTATGACTAATCCCTATTGTGGGATCTAGCAAAAGGAAATGATTTATGACTTTCCAATCAGGTTCTTATGAGTCTACAATAACAATTAGTGAAGAGCAAAATCTTCAAACATTCGATTCGGCTGCTTCACCGAACTTGGACAAGAATTTTGGATTTGTTACGAAGTACTTCTTTACGAATCACATTCCATTGTATGTAGAGGACGCAATGATGGCAAACGACAATCACATCGGCCCCCTGTCATTGAGCCCCTCAGATGTTGTGTTTAACTCTGATTGAGGAATTTGAGAGTCACATTGAGGCCTTACAGAGGTTAATTAGGGGTTAAAAATACATACTCACCTCATCCATTTGATAGCGGAAAGGACGTTGTGGCCATCTTGAATGAAGAAAATCCATGCAAATCTTGCACACGTTGATGTGATGACGTCACCACATCATCACATTAGCCAGGGGTGGTGGTGTGATTACATACAAGATTTGGCGCGTTTTCTTCAACCAAGATGGCCGCGATGGCCTCTCCATGATCAAATGGATGAGGTATGTATATTTTTTTACAGCCATTTCAGGGAAAATATATTTGCTATCCCTAAGCACCAAGAGATTCAGAATCCTGGCAAATCAAATTTTTAAACACTAATAACAATATTATATTATACAATAACTTAAATGTACAAACTGGTTTGCTCAATCTCCAATCTCTGCCCAGAGAGATGGCTGAAATGTAACTCTACAGCCGTTTTGAGAGAGTCACAATCTTATTTTCATGGTGTTTCAAGAGCGACAACGAATTAAAGACCTGAGACACCGAGGGACCTGAAAAATTCATAACAGAAGTGGCTAAGGTTCCTTAGGGCAAGCATGAGTTATTTTCTTATTTTACACAATTTTAAGCCTGCCTACTTCCTGGTATAACTGCCATGTCAGGACGGATGGAGATTTGTTCTTTCTAGAGCCCCCTTCATCATATAACATCACACTAAATACCAGCAAGATTTGGGGCAAAATGGCTGAGACTATCTGTGAAACCTCAGAATATTTAGAGAGTATTATGATGTGTGTGTATATACTTTGAAAAAGTTGGAGGCAGGTGTGAGAAAAATGCTGCAAAGTATAAATTGTATCATAATTGCTGATAAATACAAAGCCACAGTCTAACACGTTACCTAGGTGTGTTAACTCTTCTGCATTTGCATGTGCATAGACTTGCATAAGAACTATATATTATGCAATACTGTCAGGGAGGCATCTGTATCCTAATTTATTCTGAAGCATGACAATGACTCCAAACATACAGTTAATGTCATTAAGAACTATCTTCAGCGTAAAGAACCACAAGGAGTTCTGGAAGTGGCCCTCATAATATAGCCCCCACAGAGCCCCAATATCAACATAATCAAGTTTGTCTGGGATTACATGAAGAGACAGAAGGATTTGAGCAAACCCACATCCACAGAAGATCTATGGTTAGTTCTCCAGGAAGTTTGAAACAGCCTACCTGACAATTTCCTACAAAAAGGTTATATACCCCAAAAGATTTGATGTTTTGAAGGCTGACTGCACCCAATATTGATCTGATTCATTCTCTTTGCTTTTTGTTATTGATAAAAATCAACTATTACTACTTGTATTTTTAAAGCATTCTTACTTTACAGCATTTTTCAATACCTGCCTAAAACATTTACACAGTACTGTATTATATATTTATACTAATAGAATAGGACTTTGGTCTCCGCTTCAAAAATCTTCCTCTGAGAGGAAACCTAACAGACCCCATTATAGTCTAACAGAGCAGAAGAACAAAAAGGCTGAATGCTGTTGTCAACTCACTTTTAGGTCCAGGAGAGGCAATCCTGTTAGTGTTGGGTACCCATCTGCAGAAACCACCTTGACGTTGGTAGATGGGCCCAACACATGTTTGATCAAAAGTGTGAGCGAAGAGCTTCCATTTTTCATGTATAGAAGGTATAGTACCACTGTAGTCCAGACATGTACTATAGTTGGCTATATTTAAAATTTTTGTTTCAAAGTTGTTTGTTTATGAATGATTTTTCCATGAATACCATTCCCAGAACATTACTAGAATGATTGGTCATCCTTTGCCTGGTGCTATTTAACATACATGATCAATTTGAAACACTGCAGTGGCCAATATGGGTTAACATATGTATGGCTGTATTGGCATAATGATAATTCAGTTAACAATTGTTCAACAATAATTGTTTAACCATCAACCTATTTCTGTCTAAAGTGGCCTCCCACTTTAGACATCTGTCAACCAACAGCTATTCCTCTCAACCCCCTCATACATGCTGGGTTTGGCCACCACTAACATATCTGCTCTACATTCTGGCAGATTCAGGAAACAAATATAAGCATTAGATGGTTGGCCAGTCCAGCTCAAATTGCCAAGTTTGTAATATATACATTTACAAAATATATGGCTTGAGCTTATGAGCAAGCTAATATAATGAATAAGTAAGTCATATGTTATATAGTTTTCAAAATTTCACAATATAAAAGTCACACACTTTAGTCCAATTTTTTTTTAATTAAAACATTTTTGAGCTATAATGTTGCTTTTGGCCATAGAGCTTACAGGGAAATTTCCCAGGGGGCAGATGCCTAAGGGGCCGTCTGAGCCCTCCTCACGGCCGGCCACTGGAATTTTTTGGGGATGTACTAAGAGCCACTTTAAGTTCCCAATTTACCCGTGGCCATCACTAGATGTCTCAATGCCATGTTGGCTCACCAATGAAATGATTTTATAAATATAATACTTGTAGAGCAACTTTGCTTATAGTACTGCAAAGTTATGTTAGATGTTGTGCTCATCAGCTTTATTTCTTACTTCATTATGCAGATATGATTCATAATAAAATTATCATTATGTAATATGGGAGGATTTATTAAAAATGTTGTAAAGGAGAACTAGCTTAGTTGCCTAAAGCAACCAATCAGATTCAAACTTTCATTTTTCAAAGGAACTCTGAAAATTAAAGGTGGAATCTGATTGGTTGTCCTGGGCAACTAAGCCAGTTTTCTTTTACACCCGTTTTGATAAATCTCCCCTTATGTCTTGTCAACTTTTGTTAGGAGAAAGTGATGACATCTGAAACAATATGTTTCTATAGAATGAATTACATTATTTCATTAGGATGAATCCCTTGATATTTCATTCAATAATGTTTCTGATGTAAATCATTAAAAAGGATCTATGAGCTATTTGGATTTTTCTTTTACACAAAGTCTTCAGTAAAGCTAGATTCCCTAGAGAGGTGTTCAGCAGTATGGTAGTCATCATTATTCTAAAAAGTGATTTCCATAATTTTGCTGCCTTAAAAAGGCTAATTCACATTTTAGAAACATGTACAGTCTAAGCTATTTACCACCCGATTTTTGAACATTTTTCATTTTCCATACAGTACAGAGTTATACAGTGAAAAAGTTATTTCCATTTTTTATTTGGTACTTATATCACCTATACATGCCATAGACATACAGTACTGTGGAAAAGTTTTAGGCAGATGTGGGGAAAATGGTGCATTGTAAGTATGCTTTCAAAAATAAAAGTGTTAATAGTTGTTTTTATCGATTAAAAGGCAAATTGAATGAACAAAAATAATTGAAATCAATATTTGGTGTGACCACTCTTTGCCTTCAAAACAGCATCCAGGTATTTGAACACAGTTTTTGAAGGAACTCTTCAGGGCGGTTGTTTCATACATCTTGGAGAACTAACCTTAGATCTTCTGTGGATGTAGGCTTTTTCAAATCCTTCTGTCTCTTCATGTAATCCCAGATAGATTTGATTATGTTGAGTTCAGGACTCTATAGAGGTCATATCATAACTTTCAGGACTCCTTGCTCATCTTTACAGTTAAGGTAGTTCTTAATTACATTGGATATATGTTTAGGTTGTTGTCATGCTGCAGAACAAATTGAAATATAATCTATTAACACCTCTATTTTTTAAAACATTTTTGATTTAACATTTTTTCCATATCTACCTTTCACCTATCACCTTTACACAGCCCTACATATAGACAGGTCCCATTTGACTAATACAAGTACAGCTCATGTCTAATGGAAAGTAATAGTTATTTTTGAAGAACAGCCTGTCTCACCTAGAAATAATTTGCATAGATTTCTTTGCATTTAGAAGCAGTTTGTGAGATTATAAAACTGTGGCTGTTTTCTTTCTTTCTGTCTGTGAGATTTGAATGGTGTTGTAGCTCCATTCATTTGAATGAGGATGAATTGCAATTCTAGACACAGCCCATGGATAAGAGTGGTGCTGTTTCTGGAATAAAAGCAGATGCTTTTTATAATCTTATATAACACTCCTAATAGGTTTCAAAGCTTTGTGATATCTGAAGGCTTTGGCAAAGGAATCATTGGCTAATATTAGGAAAATCTCTTTGGGGAAAGGTATTGGAAAATTGCACTTGAAAACCCTCAAAAGACATCCGTACATCAATTAGAATTATCCAGCAGAACTCCAATCCACCTCACACACCCTCATTTTAGTCTTGTAAGAAAACTAGTTTTCTGATGAAAAAAAACATATAACTGCTTATAATTTTTAAGTTATATAGAGGCTTCCATTTTTTTTATAAATTTATCAGGGAAACATATTCAGAAAATGAAACATTAAAATAATTTCTTGTATGCACATGTAGCTTGTAGTTCTACTTTCTCAACTTCACTGATCCAGACCACCAATCACAAAATTAAGGGGTTGATGACTAAACTGGAGCAAAGATTACAGGAACTAGAATGAGCAGTGGAGGAGAAAAAGGTTGAGGGGCAGACAAAGGAAAATTGTAGGGGATGATTAGTGGAATGAGTATTTATGCCAGGGACCAACATACAATATACATGTTTCATTATGGGCCAATTTCTCATTACATTCACAAGTTCTTTTCTCTTTCATCCAAAGGAGTCTCAGATTTAGACACACGCAAGTATCATAAATACAAAGTATTTCCTTATAAGTTTAATGTGATGTGCAAAAGACATTCAAAATACAAGATTGTCTCTATATTTAGAAAGCTATGAACTCGGTAATATCCAATTGATCATACCTTTCTTCCAAATTTTTCTGATTTAAGGAAACAAAGTGAAAGAGCAAAAACAGTCTAGGAGCTGAACCTCATTTTGTTCAATACCTCTAAATGCCTCAGAGCTGGAATTAATTGGCTTTTTTATTTTGTCAAGAATGGAATGTATCAGTTCAATGCACAAATGCATTTCCATTGTAATAGTAAAACAAACAGTGGGGATTAAAAAGAAGAAATAAAAAAAACAAAAACAAAACAAAACAATAACAATGAACAGAGTCTCCGGACATTTAAACATTGCGGGTTAAAAAAAATTATTCTTGTAGAAAGGCAATCTGATTAATGTATTTTATAGAAACCATAAAGCTTTAGTGGATGTCTAGGACAATGTCTAATTTACTAGCAACAAGACCAATTGTCCTATAAAAGTGAATATGATTTTGCTAAATCTAATTTCTTCATTTCTACTACTGTAGCCAGAGTAGGCAACTGAGTAAAGATAATCTAGAGTTTGTGTTTCCAACTAAACGTATCTCACTGCCTGAAAAAAAAAAAAACACTAAAATAGGTCTTACTGTAACTAGGGATAAGAAAACCCATAGTGCAAAGTTCGAGTTCATACCAAACTTTGCGAGTTCGGGTACCTGGACCCAAATCAGTCCTTGTTTTTTTTTTTTAGAAAAAGTCCGGGTTCGGTGTTCGGGTGATTTTATTATTTTCCATTATAACATGGTTATATCGGAAAACAGTAGCATTCTTAAGCCAGAATGCAAAAGAACATGACCGTTTAGGGGTTAAAAAAAAACCTCACCTCATCCACTTGATCGCGCTGCAGCAGTTTCTTCTATCTTCATTCAGCAGGACCTGCCAAAGGACCTGTGATGTGCGCAATGACGTCACCGTGCTCACCAAGTGCGAGAGTGCGGTGACGTCATCGCACACATCGCAGGTCCTTTGGCAGGTCCTGCTGAATGAAGATAGAAAAGACTGCTGCAGCATGATCAAGTGGATGAAGTGAGTTGTTTGGGTTTTTTAACCCCTAAATGGCCATATTCTTTTGCATTCTGTCTTAAGAATGCTATTATTTTCCAATATAACTGTGTTATAACGGAAAATAATAAAGTGAAGTTTGGGTACCCATTGACTTCAATGGGGATCGGGTTCGGGGTCAAATTTGAGTCAAGTTTGGGTACCCAACCCGAACTTTGACCTGAAATTAGGCCGAATCCGGCAAACCCGAACTTCCATGAGTTCGCTTATCCCTAGTCCTAATACTTTATTAATGAAACATAAAAACATGGTCTCATAGACCACTATATTCCTAAAACAGGCAATCTAAGAGCTGATCTCCCAATCAAATATCCACTTATAGATGATCATGGATACGTCTTACACATATTCCCAACCACTATCATCCAGATTTTTTTAAAAGAAGTGGGGAGGAAGGTGTTCTCTCGTTTCATTCACTGTCCTCTACACTCCCTTTCAAAAAAATCTGGATGCTGGTGGTTGGGAGTTATATGTAGGAGAAGAAGGTGTCTGAATCATCCATAAGGGAATTTTTGATAGAGGCAACCAGCTCTTAGATTGCAAGTTGTGGAAACATAGGGATGTATGAGCCCATTGTTTTATACTATATTAATAAAGTGTTAAGACCTGTTTTAGTATTGTTTTTATGGCAGTGAGGCTACTTGGCCCAGAACAGCCACGAAAGGTCCTTCCCCTGGCATTTTTCTTTTCTCTGTTCATTTTGAACAGGAAAAAAGTCAGCAAGAGAATGGCAAATTCATATATAGCTAATTGTGTTTTAGATGATATACTTGTTACAAGATGGATTTGCTAAGCTTTCACCTAAAGGCTAAGGCATAATGCAAGTCTGTATAAGTTATGTTATATAAGTCTTTGGAAAAATAATACAGCACCCAATAAATTGTATGTTCCCATATTGTACTTCTGTATGTCTTAGATTTCTTTCAAAGTTTTTGTTTCTGTCTGTTTCATATAGAATTCTGGAAAACAAGATTGCAAAATTTAAAAAAATGTTAAAGAACTCCCACAAAAAATGTTATTCTCTGACCTATTAGAAAGGTGTATGATGTAATCTGTAGTGAAGGTAATCTTCTTACTGGAGACTGTATTTTTGAGCTCTCTCTTCCTTCTGATCCTCAGGTGCCTCATGTGACCAGCAATCAGACTTTCCAAATAACACCACATCTTATGTGTGGAGAGGAAGTCAGTTTCTCTATGTATTCCTATGGGAGCCTCAATGTCAGTCTCATAGGAATGCATAGAGAAGTAACTGACTTCCTGTCCTGTGTCAGTTTGAGATTAGAGAGTTGGTCATATGACACAGCTAAAAATTAGAAGGGAGGGGATAACTCACAAATAAAGTCACTGATGAGAAGATCACATTTACTACAGTTTACACCATGTACCTTTTAGAGGATCAGAGAATAAAAATTTGTGGGAGTGCTACTGGAAAAGACATAAGTCCATCCAGTTCAGTTTATTATCCCGCAAAATTGATTCAGGGGAAGTGGGAAGTAAAAAATAAGCCATGTAGTAGAAGCAAATTTTCCCTATCCAAGAGGGGAGCCTTCCATCTCTAGCAATCAAAATATATTTTTTACTCACTTAGGACTTGTTCACACGACGGTATGTATTTTGCGTTCTGTAAAAACAGATCCGCAAAAAATACTGATGACTTCTGTGTGCATTCCGTATTTTGTGGAATGGAACATCTGGCCCGTAATAGAACAGTCCTATCCTTGTCCGTAATGCGGACAATAATAGGACATGTTCTATTTTTTTGCGGAACGGAAATACGGACATACGAAATACGGCACACGGAATACTTTCCTTTTTTTTTTTTTTGCGGAGCCATTGAAATGAATACCGCATACGTTTGCAAAAAAAATGGAAAAGAAACGGAAGAAATATACGGTCGTGTGAACAAGCCTTTAGGCTTGTATTAAACCAGCAGATATCTTGCAGATAATGATTATAGAGTGAAGGTTTTGCAGCTCGTTAGCGACCAAAAATATGCTTATTTCGTAGAGCGATGTTCATTTGTACTTTTGCTTGTTAATTGTTCATGCCTCTCTGTGATCTGTAAGTGAATTGATGACTCCATATTATACAAAAGGATCTGTGGCTGAAGAGCGATAATTTTTTAGCAAGATGAAATATCACAATTGGCGAAAAACTAATGATTCCTCATTCGTTGTTTAATTGCCTAACATTTTGTTAGGCTCGTTCACATTAACGACATTCGGTATGATATTTTTTCCGTCTTATATGAGCTTTATATAGCTCTAATATATTCCAAAGCACTTAACGGACATTATCATCTCTCACTGTCCTCTTTGGAGCTCACAATTTTTGTTTCTTGTATGCCTTTGGAGTGTGGGAGGAAATTGGAGTACCCGAAAGAAACCCATACAAACGCAGGGAGAACATACAAATTTGTCCAAGAAATTTTTTTTTAAGTGTCATCCAGGTGATCTCTCAAATTAAAAATCACAAGTGAACAGGTGCCTAAACCACCTAGAGGAGGACATAGGTTCCAAAAGGTATGGTCACAATATCTTTTTTTCAGTTTAGTTACAGTATTGTAAAACCTTTTTTTTAATGATATATGAAGCTTTCTTTGTATTTTTTATTTTTTTTTCAATGGAACTTTGGTATCTCAGAGGTAATTCATTAGTGATATTTGCCCTTCAGGCTTTCACTGGGTTAAGGCCCTATTTCACACTAGTGGCAGTCCGGATCTGGCAGGTGAAGGGTGCCGTCGGATCCGGACTGCCGCAGGGACATGTGTGGGGCGGGAACCGCGTTCCGGCCCCACACATGTCACACAGTACCATATACAGACATACACACACATACACATACATACAAACACATACATACTTACATACTCCGGGCAGGCAGGCAGACCGCACGTCTTCACGCCCAGGAGGCGCGCAGCTATGACGATTCCCCACAGCGCCCTCTGCTGGGCGCTGTAGGGAATCGTCATAGCGGCGCGCCTCCTGGGCATGAAGACGTGCGGCCTGCCTGGAGTATGTAAGTATTTATGTGTTTGTGTGTTTGTGTATGTGTGTGTATGTATGTATGTATGTCTGTCTGTATGTGGTGATGGATCCGTCCTGAACTCCATTGAACGTCAATGGAGGGCGGATCCGTTTACCATGTTGGTCACACCAAACGGATCCGTCCCCATTGACTTGCATTGGGGGTCATTCCGGATCCGTCTTGGTGCGGATGCCTGGACCGGAGAGAAAACCGCAGCATGCTGCGGTTTGTTCTCCGGTTTGAAGACGGAACGGAATGCTTTCAGGAGCATTCCGTTGTCTTCAGTTCAGTTTTGCCCCCATTGACAATGAATGGGGACAAAACTGAAGCGTTTTTTTCCGGTATTGAGCTCCTATGACGGAACTCAATACCGGAATTTAAAAGCGCTAGTGTGAAAGTAGCCTAACACAGGTGTTCAGTACAATTAGTTCTTGGAGGTATGTTTTCTTTTATCATGTATGTAATTGGCCCCTCCCAGGTTCTGTATTTTAAATGTCTGTTTGGACATTGCAAGTTTATGCCATGATGAAGGACAACACTTTTTGAGAAGTGACCAATAAAGAATCATTTTATTGATATGCAGTGTTGGATTTCTCTTATCATTATTGGACCATTTCTGGATTTGCTTTTCCATGCACCATCACATTTTCCAGGATTTGAACCTTGCAAACTGGTTTAGTGGGGAGCTGTATGAACTTCCCTCATCTTTGTTCAGAACATACAATCTCTATGTAGACTTTGTCCTTGGTCAGATTCAAACACAGAACCCTAGAGCTGAAAGGTACCAGTGCTAACCGCTGAGCAACAGTGCTGTTCAGAATAACTTTTATCCACAACTATTTCCAGAAATCTAATATCTATAATGAGTGATATACCCAAGAAATGCATCCAGGTCACTAATCTATGATATGTTTGTACACAGTTATTAGAGCACCCCTCAGTCATTCCATTTGTCATATTGCAGAGATATTGTCTACTTGAAGCATTGCTTCTCTATAAAAAAAAGTCACATATAGGAGAACCAAATATGTGGCACGAAGAGTATGGCTCCATGGAACAGAACCACAAGGACACTGCAAGGAGCTCTGTAGGCTGTGAACATGTAGCTCTGCTATGAACATGACACCTTCAAAGGATTTGATATGGTTTAGGCAAATGCAATCCCAGTGCTGGTCCTCAAATGTATACTGCACATAGCACTTACTCTGAATATCAACCAACTGCATCATTCTTCATAATAGATTCACAATCCAGTAATTATTTTTGTAAATTTCCAGAGATTTTTTTCTTTAGTCCAAAAGGATTTAAAAAGAATGTGTTGTCGTAAAAAGAATCCTAAAATCATGCCATTTTCACACTGGCCTAATAATATTTCAAGACTTCCTGTTCTGTAGAGATCACTATTCAGCAGTCATGATTATCATCACAGGCAGGTTTACAATGAGAGATAAAAACTCAGCATAGATAACATGGAATACACCATTCACAATAGGTGATGGACACATCTTATCTACTCTCTGCTCCTTGTACAGTGACCTCCAGCTTCCCTCCAGTCTATTGTGTCTATGGTCCATGTGGCTGCTGCAGTTTATATCTCTAAATGCTAAAGAACAGGAAATCTTGATGTATTATTAGCCCTAGACATTAATATGAAAACTGCAGGCTTTTAGATTTTTTTTATTATATTGATAGTGACATGGAAATTTTTTTAAAAATCTAGTATTCTAAAAATAAACATTTAAAGAGGTTGGTCACTTTCTGGCTACTTGCGACCAATGTGCATGTGAGATGACTATATGACACATATACATCCTGTGTTGATATTCTGCATCATTTGCTAGATTTTTTAGATAGGCTCTAGATAGGCACAGTGTATTTGAATGGAGAAGACATTACATGAAGAATATTTGTCTGGTCACATAACCCTCCATGAGCAGCCATATTATGGACAACACATCTGTGTGGACAGCAGAAAAGAAAAGGGGGCATGACTTATGAAATTTACAAAATAGGACAAAATTCCAACAAAGGCTATATAGTCATCTTTTTTTTTATATATTTTTATTCCAAAATATGAAAACACTTATTACATAATTACATATAATCCATTCCTTAACCCTTTTATGACCGGACCTATAAAAGGCCTGAATGTCCAGGCAACTTTTTGTGATTTGGGCACATGGTGGCTTAGTGACCCTAATTTTTTTTTCCGTTTGAATACGAAAATAATTTTTGCTATTTTTTTTACTTGACACTTAGGACTTATTATTAGAATGGTTTTTTTAAAGATATTTTATATTTTTTTAGGTTTAATTTAGACAAAAACCGCTAATTCTTATAAAAAAAAGATTTTTTTTTAATTATAGATTTTTTTTTAAATATTAAAACTGACGCACAAATTAATCATTGCAATGGGTTCCCTATTTGATGACGATCATTTTGATATATAGCATGTATAGATTTTATTTGACGGGGCGACTATGGTGACTGTTTCTATTGGCGACTGCGTGTTTAATTTTTTTTTTTTACACTTTTTTTGTTTGTTTTTTATTTATTTTTTTTACTTATATATTAATTTATTTTTGACAACTAATATGTCCCCCAGGAGGTCATTAAAAGACCTCTGGAGGACTGACTTTTTTTTTTTTTTTACACTTTTTTTCCCACTGTTTCCACTGTAACTGGGGCATCCACAGGAGCCCCAGTTACAGGGGAAAACAGCCCCCTGGGGGCTTATTACATAGAGGCAGAGCTGATCAGGGTCTCCTTAGACCCTGCAGCACTGCTCTGGCCCCGAGACACCCGGCGGTCACGTGACCGCCGGGTCTAACACAGGAAGCGGCGCTGCCGCTTCTTTCCTGCCTGAGCCGCTGAAGAGGTAAGGCTGTCCTCCGGCTTAGGAGAAGACAGAAGCGGTAATAAACCGCTCCTGTCTTCTCCTCAGGGTCCCCGCTCTGTCTGTGAGCTAGATTGCAGGAGCAGGAGCTTTAATCCCAGCGCTGATCAGCGCTGGGATTAAAGGGCCGCCTGCACGTCTATATACGTGCTATCTGCACGGGGCATGTGCAGATAGGACGTATATAGCCGTATGGCGGTCGTGAAGGGGTTAAAAAGGACAAAAAAAGAGAATATATAAGGTCATATATCTTTCCTCTTTCCCATCCCACTCCCCTCCCTCCCTATATCTGGCTGTCGGTAATCCTAATACTTTAGTATACCTAAAAGTTTAGTTTGTCCACAGTTTCCATACATTCTCCCATTTTCGTTTCATTGTTTGAGTGTTACTTCTTATTTTTTCATACGTCTTGACCCTTCTGCATAGATTGATCCACTCCATAGTTTCTGGCTCCTTAGTTTTTATCCAGTGTCTCATTATCACCACCCTCGCTAAATGTAGTATTATAATTATGAGTTTTTGCATGACATATGAAGCTGTTGTACTCGGTGTCCCACCTAAAATAGCTATCTGTGGGATAAATGGGATTTGGGCCTTTAACCCCTTAAGGACCCAGCCATTTTTCACCTTAAGGACCAGGCCATTTTTAGCAAATCTGACATGTCTCACTTTATGTGGTGATAACTTTAGAACGCTTTTACTTATCCAGGCCATTCTGAGATTGTTTTCTCGTCACATATTGTACTTCATGACAGTGGTAAATTTGAGTCAAAATATTTCATTCTTATTTATAAAAAAATACCAAATTTACCAAAAATTTAGAAAAATTTCCAAATTTCCAAATGTCAATTTCTCTACTTTTAAAATACATAGTAATGCCTCCAAAAATAGTTATGACTTTACATTCCCCATGTGTCTACTTCAGGTTTGGATCACTTTGAAAATTACATTTTTTTGGGGGGGACGTTAGAAGGCTTAGAAATTTAGAAGCAAATCTTGAAATTTTTCACAAAATTTCCAAAACCCACTTTTTAAGGACCAGTTCAGGTTTGAAGTCACTTTGTGAGGCTTCCATCATAGAAACCACCCAAAAATGACCCCATTTTAGAAACTACACCCCTCAAGGTATTCAAAACTGATTTTACAAACGTTTTTAACCCTTTAGGTGTTCCACAAGAATTAATGGAAAATGTAGCCAAAATTTCCAAATTTTACTTTTTTGACAGATTTTCCATATGAATCATTTTATTCTGAGAATAAAGCAAGGGTTAACTGCCAAACAAAACTCAGTAATTATTACCCTGATTCTGTAGTTTACAGAAATGTCATCGTAAACTGCTGTACAGGCACACGGCAGGGTGCAGAAGGAAAGGAACGCCAGGGCAGATTTCACTGGAAAAAAACTGTGAGACGCTGACCGTTGCCTAGGAGACCCAGCGCTGTGGCTGGGTCTCCTGGGCTTCCGTAGATGGGAGTCCCGATGCCTCTGGGCAAGGCATCGGGGCATCCATCTCAGCCATCGGGCCCCCCACCACCACCTCACGGGGACCCGATGGCTTTAAAAACTGCCGCAATTACCTTGTATGCCGCGGTCAGCGTGACCGCGGCATACAAGGGGTTAATCCGCCGGCATCGGTGTAATCACCGGTGCTGGCGGATACAGCAGAGGCCCGGCTGTTAGTATCAGCCGGGCCCCTGCTGTAGATTGCGGCATCCGGCAGCCAGCGGCACGTTAACCCTAGGACGAGAATGCTCGTCCTAGGGCGTTAAGTAACGCCATATTAGGACGAGCATTCTTGTCCTAGGTCGGCAACATGTTAAAGTATCCTCTATTATCTTGTATATATTTTCCCAGTATCTTTTTATTTTTCTGCAACTCCACACCATATGTCTACGTCCTCTAACCCACATCGATTACATTTAGCTTCTTTACCACTATACATTTTATGAGCCAATTGTGGGGTGTAGCAAATTCTATATAACATCTTCAATTGAATCAATCTATGATTCATATTACTAGACCTTCTCAACATTTCCATATATATTATCCCAATTTAGGTAAGCCTCAGCACCCAGATACCTCTCCCATTTATCTTGACTCCCGTGCCTTAGTTTGGATACTGTCAATTCCTTCATTCGGTGATATATTCTGCTATATAGTCATCTTACATACACATTCATCAACACTAACCAGAGCATGGCCAGGGTTTATCCCATGACTAATGTAAAAATGAAAATCAGACAACATATCATACATGACAAAATGTTTCTAACAAAGCCAGAACCAGCGCCATACCTCACATGGATCAAGCTGACAGCTTAAGGGGAGTGTTTTTTTCTGCTGCAGCTAAGGAGGCGTGTCCATGCTCTGCCTATCACTCAGAAGGCAGTCTAAGGATAAAAATGAGCATGTGCGGCCATCTCAGTAAGCAGGTCAAATAAATAAAACAAACAGCAGGCGGTGCTATACAGATACATTTTATTGAATAACTCAGTGTTTATGCTAACATTTTTATTACATGCAATTACAAAAGTATTGAGATCCAAGTGCTGGTTTAAAACTGTAGAAAAATTTTCATGGGACAACCGCTTTAATTTAAATTGTGTATTTTTTTTATAACATTTACGATTTTGGATAAACCATATTGTACTCCATGAATCATTACTGAATAATAAATGACTCTATTGAGTAGAAATGGCAGCTCAGTAGCTTTCACCAATATTAGTTGTTTTTCTTTGCTAGGAATAATCCTGATACAGCTCCAACACACATCCAGGGGCGTAGCTAAAGGCTCATGGGCCCTAGTGCAATAGTTCAGCTTGGATCGGCGCCACAAAATGTACGGAAAACAAGCAAAAAATGCATGGACTTACACGGAGCTGTTGTTTGCACTTCCCCTTTATTTCAATTGAAGTTTCAGTCCTGATTCTGCCGCAAGATAGGACAAGATGCTTCTTTTTTCCATGTTTCTTGTTTGCGCATGTAAAAAAAAAGCAAGTGCTGCTTTCCATTGAAATGAATCGAAGGCCATTTTGGGACGTTGCCATATTCAAATAGCCTCAATAGAGGCAATGCATTTTAAGCCATGTACGGAGCTAGGGATCCTGGTTTGCTCTTCATTATTAAAAATCTATTTGCACATTCTCTTATTTTTCATCTAGTGGTTCAGATACGTGAAATAAATGTATGTTTAATATAGAATTACCAGCTCCCTATGCTAATACACTCTAGAGCAGGGGTGCACAACATGCGGCCTGAGGGCCACATTCGGCCCTTAATAGCATTCTATGCGGCCCCCAACCATCTGGAGGCAGACATGTATGTCTATGTCTTGTGGCTGCTCACATGTATTTTTCATGTATTCTCCCATTAGATAGGAGTCCTGGAACTGTAACTAGACATTAATGGTATATACTGTATGTTCAATATGCCATAAATACAGTATTTTAGTTCTTAATACCCCTTTAAATTTTATTTTCGGCCCCGTCATTGTTTCAGTCTGGCAATGTGGCCCCCAACTGGAAAACATTGTGCACCCCTGCTCTACAGAAATAAAATAGAAAATATTTTTCAATATCGATTTTATAAGAAGAAAAGAAAAAAATATTTGATGTGGTTTAGTAAATAATGACATAGAACACAATTACACCGAGTTAAGTGATTACTGGATGAACAATGAGTTTCGTTTTTTTATTACCTAGAAGCCTGAAACACTAATCAATATACGCCCTAGGAGACGGCCTTGAAACATGCAGGAAAATCTGTCCTGAGTATTACCACACTCCACATATACAGATGGAGGACTGTTAGGAACATGTTCTACTACAAAAATCTAATATATAAAGCTGAGTGTATGTGTGTGTGTGTGTGTGTGTATGTCCGCTAAATGAATCCGCACTGCTGCAGCTACAATCACAAAATTTGGCACACATGTACACCAGGTGTCCGGGAAGGTTTTGGAACAGATTTCAGCTCTCCAGGACGTACCGTTCCTGAGATATTCCCAAAAAATGCATTAGCCAATAGTAGCCTGGTCACATGACCCTTATCAGCCAATAGAAGCTCACAGGCAGTCTCCACACACCAGGTTTCTATGACAACCTAGCCAGTTCACTGCTGTAGGTCTGCATTAAAGAGGCAGAGCACTGTGGATGACAATGGTAAAGGGGTATTTTGGTTACCATAAATATAACTTATGTTTTAGACTAATTCATCATCAATCATTACCTCATATAATGTAAATTTCACATATTTATTGTTCAGTAGTAATAAAAGATGTATTCTTCCACTGCTACCCACCTTCCTCCTAAATTACTATAGCATCGACCTGTAATTCAGGCCACCGTCAAAAGAAGGACTTAAAATCCCCACCCCCAGATCCCACTAAGTCACGCCCCTGACTCAGTCAGGCCATGCCCCTTCCTTGCCGCATTTGACCAGGATTAAAAATATAGGTAAAAATAACCTTCTTTCAGCTGCAGGGGTGGGGGGAGGGTGAC
The DNA here is from genome assembly GCA_900303285.1 of Rhinella marina. Taxonomy (NCBI): domain Eukaryota; kingdom Metazoa; phylum Chordata; class Amphibia; order Anura; family Bufonidae; genus Rhinella; species Rhinella marina. The sequence continues at coordinate 39,329 of ONZH01004429.1, read as the reverse complement.
TTTCTCCCTGCAGCTCATTGCTCAGACTGCACAGTGCTGCTACTGAGAGTGAGCTGTTCAAAAGGACATCCCTGTATCCATCCAGGCCCTGCGCCAGACAGAGGACAGGGAGTCTGAAAGCCAGACTGTCCAACCTAGGGGCAGGCTGATGTTAGGGTGGCCAGATGTCCGGCTTTAGGCTGGACAGTCCAGTTTTCTGGCTACCTGTTCTCTGTCCGATGCAGTGCCTGGACAAACACAGGGATGTCCACACTTTCAGTAGCTCACACTCAGACAGCTTCTCCTCCATGTCTTCAAGGAGCCAGGGGGGCGTGGCCTCATGTTTAGTGGTGTGTCTTCATGGGAACTGGGGGCGCTATTTCACATTTGGGGGAATGGCCGGTGAGGTCTGGCTTTCTGGGGTGAAGACAGTGGCCACTCTAGCTGCTTTGGAGGTCACAGTTAAAGGGGCGGGCTGCTGTAGAGGTCACTGTTAAAGGGGCTGGCGGCTGTAAAGGTCACTGATAAAGCGGCAGGCAGCTGTAGAGGTCACTGTTAAAGGGGCGCGTAGATGTAGAGGTCACTGTTAAAGGGGTGGGCAGCTGTAGAGGTCACTGTTAAAGGGTCAGGCTGCTGTAGAGGTCACTGTTAAAGGGGCGTGTTGCTGTAAAGTTCACTGTTAAAGATGAGGGCTGCTGTAGAGGTCACTGTTAAAGGGGCGGGCAGCTGTAGAGGTCACTGTTAAAGGGGCTGGCTGCTGTAGAGGTCACTGTTAAAAGAGATGGGCAGCTGTAGAGGTAACTGTTAAAGGGGCGGCCTGCTATAAAGGTCACTGTTAAAGGGACGGGCTGCTGTAGAGTTCACTGTTAAAGGGGCGGGCTGCTGTAGAGGTCAGTGTTAAAGGGGCGGGATGCTGTAGAGGTCACTGTTAAAGGGGTGGGATGCTGTAGAGGTCACTGTTAAAGGGGCGGGCTGCTGTAGAGGTCACTGTTAAAGGGACAGGCTGCAGTAGAGGTCACTGTTAAAGGGACGGGCAGCTGTAGAGGTCACTGTTAAAGGGGCGGGCAGCTGTAGAGGTCACTGTTAAAGGGACGGTCTGCTGTAAAGGTCACTGTTAAAGGGACGGGCTGCTGTAGAGGTCACTGTTAAAGGGGTGGGCTACTGTAGAGGTCACTGTTAATGGGGCGGGCTGCTGTAGAGGTCACTGTTAAAGGGGAAAGCAGCTGTAAAGGTCACTGTTAAAGAGGTGGGCTGCTGTAGAGGTCACTGTTAAAGGGGCGGGCTGCTGTAGAGGTCACTGTTAAAGGGGTGGGCTTCTGTAGAGGTCACTGTTAAAGGGGCGGGCTGCTGTAGAGGTCACTGTTAAAGGGGAAAGCAGCTGTAAAGGTCACTGTTAAAGAGGTGGGCTGCTGTAGAGGTCACTGTTAAAGGGGCGGGCCACTGTAGAGGTCACTGTTAAAGGGGCGGGCCGCTGTAGAGGTCACTGTTAAAGGGGCTGGCCGCTGTGGAGGTTACTGATAAAAGGGTGGGCTACTGTAGAGGTCACTGTTAAAGGGGCGGGCTGCTGTAGAGGTCACTGTTAAAGGGGCTGACCGCTGTAGAGGTCACTGTTAATGGGGCGGGCTGCTGTAGAGATCACTGTTAAAGGGGCGGGCCACTGTAGAGGTCACTGTTAAAGAGGCGGGCCGCTGTAGAGGTCACTGTTAAAGTGGCTGGCCGCTGTAGAGGTCACTGTATAAGGGGTGGGCTACTGTAGAGGTCACTGTTAAAGGGGTGGGTACTGTAGAGGTCACTCTCGATATCTTTTAACGACACACACACACACACACAAACAGTAAATGAAATAAATTAATTATACCCAGGTGATGCCGGGTCCTTCAGCTAATGTATTAATATACTGTAAATATTTAAAATGGGCACAGACCTGCACAATGTATAATGCAGAATCACATTAGTCATATGGCTATTAGGCACTGCTTAGCATGTTTTGTAAGATATCGGAAAATTGTGACCTAAAAATATAAATATCTCTAAGCAACTTTTATTAAAGTTCACTTAGCAAGCACCAGGAGTGGATTAAATGTACCATGGGCCCGGGGCTGTTCACATAACTTGGCCCCCCTATCCAGTGTGCACCATATCAAGACATCTATCTATCTATCTATCTATCTATCTATCTACCTACCTATCTATATACATAAATAGGCTGCTTAGTCTCCTGTCTTTTACCTGCATGCTAATAATACTAATAGTGTAAACATAATGTCCCACCTGTACAAACCTCTGATAGGCTAAAGGCACTATGCCTCAGAAACTGAAAGGGAGATGCTTCTCCCCTGTTCCACTCCATCATTTAAGTGTATCGCTGTCCACAATGAAATCGCTCATTTACCTTGGCTATGCCACGAATGGGCCCCCCTTCTCACTTTGGGCCCCTGTGCAGCTGAACCGGTTGCACAGGCAGTATGTCTGCCCCTGCACATGGGCAAGGTGCTGCTCTATGAGAAGGAACCTATACAACCTATCTGATGTTCTGAAGCAGTACAGAGCGATATCCCCTCTAATCTACAGTATGTTCTCTGGAAATGAGAGAATTACAAACTCAGTAGCAGGTAAAGCTGTTCTTGGACTTAATAGTGTTTGTTAGTATGTTGTTTTAACCCTTTACTTTCCAGAGCGCACAGTTTAGAGGGAAAAATTGTACAGAGTACCATCTGGCTTAGATCTAGCAGATAACAAGTCTAAGAATGTCATGGAGATTGTGGTGTGTGGATGGTGTAGTGCCGATTTGATTATCACATCTGTTGTGCATTATAAATACTATAAAGTATTGTATAACAAAGGTAGAGATGAGCGAATCGTCCAAAATTCGCTTCGCCGAATGTTTGTTGATTTTTTTTAAAAGATTTGTACCTAATACGAAGCTATTCGGTCGAAGCTGCATACAAATCATTCATTATTCGTGTTCTGCGAACATTTGCGCACTAATAATGAACATACAGTTACATAGTAACATAGTAACATAGTTTATAAGGTCGAAAAAAGACATCTGTCCATCCAGTTTGGCCTGTTTTCCTACAAGTTGATCCAGAGGAAGGCAAAAAAAACCCTGTGAGGTAGAAGCCAATTTTCCCCACTTTAGGGAAAAAAAATTCCTTCCCGACTCCAATCAGGCAATCAGAATTACTCCCTGGATCAACGACCCGTTGTTGAAGGTACTTATGTGAACACGTAAGTACGAATCCTCAGCATACTATTGTCCAGCGATTGCGTAATATGCAGGCACGCACGACGCTAGGCTGCGGCGTACACTCCTCAGAGGCAGAGCGAAGTTTTACAAATGGCATCCAGGTGTTCTTCAACATTTAGCTCTGGAGAGCTTAAATACATGATCCGGCTGATGGACCAGCAGAATTACGATGGCACACACCAACACCTGAACCAGCAGAAGAAAGAGATGCAGCAGGTGATCCGAGGCTTGCAGCCAACTATTACGAATTCTACCAGTAGAAGCTGCGGCTACATATCCTTTAGCACTGCTGGCCTGTGCCACCTTCTCCTTTTTTTTGGAGCTCGAGTTCTGGCTGGAAGTGGAACCCTTTTGCTTTTCCGTGCCAGACATTTTCACTTGACTGTGGCCCTGCAGGTCTTTGTCTCTCTCCCTGTCTCTCTACCTGTCTCTCTCCCTGCCTGATTAAAATTACTAGCCCTGCACTGGCCCTGATATGTGTATTATGGATGCCCAGAACAACACCACAATGTCCAGAAAACAGTTCTCTGTATTTCACAACTTCACAGTGCTTCTGCTCCTCTCAGCAGTCGCAGCACAACTGATGTCGCTGGCTTACCGAGCCTATGGGCAAATCAGAGCATGCCCTTCCCGGGCTTTTTGTCGCCTATAACAAACTTGCACGAATAACAAACTTACAGTAAAAGTTCTCTAATTTACTGAATTCGTACGCAGCAGCGTATAAATTAACTTATACATACCGTTAGCGTACAATTCATCGGACAAGTACTTAGCGTATGCGTACAAAGGTTTAAGAACATTTAAGATTCGAACAGAACGAATCTGAAAAATCTGGATTCGCTTTGGAGTAGAAAAATTGTAATATTTGATACGAATCTACAAAGTGGCAAATAGATTCGCTCATCTCTAACCAAAGGCTATGTTGGCCATTGATCTAATCACCCTTATCCTGTGGATCACGGCTATCTTCCTTTTTCCTGTATTAAGTTGCATTTAAATTGAAAATTATATTTTTCCATTCACTCACAGTTAACCATTTTAGCAATTTTCTCCCTTGTATTGTGCATCTCTAATTTTCTTTAGCTAGAGGCAAGTTGGTGATAATGTGCCCCATGTCTATCTCTCTCTTTCTACTCATCTACTCACTATATAAAATGTCATTGACATTATCTCACATTATGGAGAAAGGCGTGAGTTATAACATGATGTTTTTTATTTTAAGTAATGATTTTTTTAATTATCTTGAGCAATAGAATATGAATCATAGCCACATATACAGTAGAGGAGGGTTCACCACAAAGCAAAAATGACCTCACCATCCTGTTGGCTAATGTTGGCAGTGGGCTAGTCGGCTGTATGATCAAGGTCAAGGGATATATTGTCATTGGCCAAATGAAAAGCATTAGGTAGATTTTTAGACATAAATTCTGGAACAGGTTTAACATTATTCAGAGCTGTATAAATGAGTATCCACATTCTGAATATTATTCTAGAAGGATCTTGTACCACGAGTATTGACAGAGACTTAGGCAAAAAATCAAATTGCTTGCTATGCTGATGATTTGATGCAGAGCCAACTTAGTTATTGGAATACTAATTATTAATCAGCTATAGTAGTGAAAATAGATTCTCCATGGGCAGTTTGTTATACTTTGTGCCCTAAAGATTTAAGATGACTGAAGCACATACAAAGTGAAGGGTCTGTATCTTGGCTCTGTACCAAGAGCAAACATGCTGACTTCAGTCCTTCAATTTGTGTGGCAAGAAAAACACACATTCAACATGTGGATTTAATTAACCCCTTAAATGTGTCAACAAAAATTTTATCTGCCAGTAAAAACTACATAGTAACTAGAGTTGAGCGAACTTGCTCGTAACGAGCACTGTACTGCTCGGATCCCCTGCGCTTGCATGGCCGCAGGCATCCGGATCCGTCCTCACCTGACTGTAAGTCAATGGGGGGGATGTCTCGTGTGTCATACCAAACGGATCCATCCCCACTGACTTGCAGTCGGGTGAGGAGGACGGATCCGGATGGCTGCGGACATTCAAGCGCAGGGGAGCAGTACAGTGCTCGTTACGAGCACGTTCGCTCAACTCTAATAGTAACACATCTTTTTTTCTAATCTGTTATTTTGTGATTGTACATTTTTTTAAATTTCCTGAACATTATTATGAGGTCTGCCATCTTGCCTAAACTGTTAAATATAAAAAAGTGAGATTTAAAAAAAAATAACATCATCAAAAATGATTTAAAAATATGTTAAACATAAAAAGTGAATTAAACAGTAGGTAACTTTTATGACACATTACCTTTAAGTGCTGGGCCCATTTTCATTTTTTCTTTTTTGCTTTTTCCTCCCCACATTCCAATTGCCATAACATTTTTTATTCCTTTAGCTAGATGACAGCTTATTTTTTTGTGAGATACAGTAAGTTGTTATTTTTAATGGCGACATTTAATGTTCCATGTCTTGTATTGCAAAACGGGGCAAAAAAATCTTTGTGGGGTGAAACTGAAAAACCCACAATTCCGACAAGGTTTTTTGAGGTTTTGATATTACAACAGTCACTGTGCAGTAACAGAAATAACATGACATCCTTATCATGTGTCTGAATACAATTATGGCAATACAAAATTTTGTCTTTTTGTTTTACTACTTTAAAAAAATAAATCCTGGCAATGCAAGGAAATTATCTTTGCATTGCCATTTTCTGAAAACTATAACTTCTTATATTTCCATCTACAGAGCTGTGTGAGGGTTTGTTTTCTGCAGGATGAACTGTAGTTTTTATTGGTAAAATTTGTTTCATAGTACATTAAGATAAGGGATAAGGTTGCAAAAATTTTTTGAACTATTTGTTTTCTGTTATGACGTACACCGCACAGGAAAAATATTTTTATATTTTAATTATTCAGGCATTTTCAGATGCAGTAATGCCTGTCATATTTATTTTTAAATTGGTTATTTGTATGTGTAAAATTGGGAAAGGGGGATAATTTGAACATTTAATATTTTTATTTTTTAAAACTTTTTAAAATTTTTATCTGATAATTTTACCCCCCTTAAGGGACTAGAACTTGGGATCTCTTGATCCGTTGTCTGATTCACCAAAATAGAGAACTATTATGATTAGAGATGAGCGAGTAGTGAAATATTCGAAAGTTCGAAATTCGATTCGAATAGACAGCGAAATTCGACTATTCGACCGAATATCGAATCCCATTAAAGTCTATGGGAAAAAAATGCTCGCCACTTGGAAATCTCAATTCGACCACTTGGAGGTCACCAAGTCCACCCTGAAACCTCAGAAAAGGATGCCAACACTGCTGGAATGCAACTGGGACAGCAGGGGAAGCATGTCTGGGTGCATATAACGCGCCCAAGTCGCACTATTACGCCACTATCACAGCCTCTCAACAATACACTCCAAAGACAATGTAACCTCTCTGTAAAGTGAGACCATACAAGGAAACCTTCTTTCCTCTACATTGCCATGGACCCCAAGCCAAACTAGACAAAAAAGAAGATGAAATTCTGCACCCCTTAAAATCACGTTGCCTATGACAACCACAGATGGCATAGGCAAGGGGGAAAGCAAATAGACCCCACCCCTAATTGTCATTGTGTGTGTGTGTGAGATGTGGTCAGACATGTCTTCTTTAAAATGTAAAAACAACTCAAACACATGCAGAAGCCTTAAAATGCCCAAATTGTTGGCGCTAGAGATGTCAGTGACCCGACCTGGCCCAGTGTCATGTCTAGCAGGTAAAGCAGTGGGGATGTTGAGGGATGCGTAGGACCGCAAAAGGCAGGAAGAGGCCGTGGGCTGGCCAGAGGCTCATGGAAAATTTTGTGGAGGCCCAAGAGGTGAGACGTCTTAAAAATTGTGTGGAGGCTAAAGAGGTGAGACCTCTTAAAAATTATGTGGAGGCCTAAGAGCTGAGACCTCTTAAAAATTATGTGGAGGCCCAAGAGGTGAGATCTCTTAAAAATTATGTGGAGGCCCAAGAGGTGAGACCTCTTAAAAATTGTGTGGAGGCTAAAGAGGTGAGACCTCTTAAAAATTATGTGGAGGCCCAAGAGGTGAGACCTCTTAAAAATTATGTGGAGGCCCAAGAGGTGAGACCTCTTAAACATTTTGTGGAGGCCCAAGAGGTGAGACCTCTTAAAAATTATGTGGAGGCCCAAGAGGTGAGACCCGTTAAAAATTGTGTGGAGGCTAAAGAGGTGAGACCTCTTAAAAATTGTTTGTAGGCCCAAGAGGTGAGACCTCTTAAAAATTATGTGGAGGCCCAAGAGGTGAGACCTCTTAAAAATTATGTGGAGGCCAAAGAGGTGAGACCTCTTAAAAATTGTGTGGAGGCTAAAGAGGTGAGACCTGTTAAAAATTTTCTGGAGGCCCAAGAGGTGAGACCTTGATAAAATTTTGTGGAGGCCCAAGAGGTGAGACCTTGATAAATTATGTGGAGGCCCAAGAGGTGAGACCTGTTAAAAATTTTGTGGAGGCCCAAGAGGTGAGACCTGTTAAAAATTTTGTGGAGGCCCAAGAGGTGAGACCTTGATAAAATTTTGTGGAGGCCCAAGAGGTGAGACCTGTTAAAAATTTTGTGGAGGCCCAAGAGGTGAGACCTTGATAAAATTATGTGGAGGCCCAAGAGGTGAGACCTGTTAAAAATTTTGTGGAGGCCCAAGAGGTGAGACCTGTTAAAAAATTTTGTGGAGGCCCAAGAGGTGAGACCTTGATAAAATTTTGTGGAGGCCCAAGAGGTGAGACCTGTTAAAAATTTTGTGGAGGCCCAAGAGGTGAGACCTTGATAAAATTTTGTGGAGGCCCAAGAGGTGAGACCTCTTAAACATTTTGTGGAGGCCCAAGAGGTGAGACCTTGATAAAATTTTGTGGAGGCCCAAGAGGTGAGACCTCTTAAACATTTTGTGGAGGCCCAAGAGGTGAGACCTGTTAAAAATTTTGTGGAGGCCCAAGAGGTGAGACCTCTTAAAAATTATGTGGAGGCCCAAGAGAAGAGACCTCTTAAAAATTATGTGGAGGCCAAAGAGGTGAGACCTCTTAAAAATTGTGTGGAGGCCAAAGAGGTAAGACCTCTTAAAAATTGTGTGGAGGCTAAAGAGGTGAGACCTCTTAAAAATTGTGTGGAGGCTAAAGAGGTGAGACCTCTTAAAAATTGTGTGGAGGCTAAAGAGGTGAGACCTCTTAAAAATTGTGTGGAGGCTAAAGAGGTGAGACCTCTTAAAAATTGTGTGGAGGCTAAAGAGGTGAGACCTCTTAAAAATTGTTTGTAGGCCCAAGAGGTGAGACCTGTTAAAAATTATGTGGAGGCCCAAGAGGTGACACCTCTTAAACATTTTGTGGAGGCCCAAGAGGTGAGACCTCTTAAACATTTTGTGGAGGCCCAAGAGGTGAGACCTGTTAAAAATTTTGTGGAGGCCCAAGAGGTGAGACCTTGATAAAATTTTGTGGAGGCCCAAGAGGTGAGACCTCTTAAACATTTTGTGGAGGCCCAAGAGGTGAGACCTCTTAAACATTTTGTGGAGGCCCAAGAGGTGAGACCTCTTAAACATTTTGTGGAGGCCCAAGAGGTGAGACCTGTTAAACATTTTGTGGAGGCCCAAGAGGTGAGACCTCTTAAAAATTATGTGGAGGCCCAAGAGGTGACACCTCTTAAACATTTTGTGGAGGCCCAAGAGGTGAGCCATAAATATATAAATTTTTCTTATTTACGGAGCAATTCTACGGCGGTTAAGGAGGAGGAGGAGGAGGTGGAGGAGGAAATGGCACTTCATACAGATGGCACTTCACTTTTGGCTGCTTTCCACTGTTGGAGAAGCAAAGTCCGGGTCAATCCACTTGCTGTTCATTTTGATTAGCGTCAGCCTGTCGGCACTGTCGGTTGACAGGCGGCTGCGCTTATCGGTTATAATGCCCCCGGCTGCGCTGAACACCCTTTCTGATAGCACGCTGGCGGCAGGGCAGGCAAGCACCTCCAAGGCGTACAGGGACAGTTCCAGCCACGTGTCCAACTTGGAGACCCAGTAAGTGTAGGACGCCGAGGGATCGGGGAGGACAGGGGTACGGTCTGCCAGGTACTCCCGCAACATCCGCCGATACTTGTCCCTCCTGCTGATAGCGGGCCCCGCAGTGATGGAAGTTGCACGAGGGGGTGCCATGAACGTGTCCCACACCTTGGAGAGTGTTCCCCTGGTGGCTGTGGGCCTGATTGATGTTGTGGGACTCTGGGAGACCCTCTCCTCTCTGCCGCCAGCGATGGTGGGTGGGAAAATCTCCATCATGTTCTGCACGAGTTCCCTCTGGTATTCCAGCAATCGATTCGTCCTCTCCTCTACCGGAATAAAAGAAGAGACGTTATCTTTATACCGGGGGTCAAGGAGTGCGAAGACCCAGTACAGTTTGTTCTCCACTATCCGGACAACACATGTGTCCCGGGAAAAGCAGCCCAGCATGAAGTCAGCCATGTGTGCCAGACTCTGAATAGGCATGACGTCACTGCCCCCACCAGAAGGATCACTTGCCATTTCCTCCTCTTCCTCTTCCGCCTCCTCTCCGCCCCATCCGCGCTGAACCAATGGGACGCACACAGCCTGACTGCTACCCTCGCCGCCAGAATCCTCCTCCTCTTCCACAGCCACCTCCACGTCGTCCTCCTCCTCCTCATCCTCCTCCTCCTCCTGCAACTGCCACCGAGAAGCAGACAAAAGTGTGGTCTGACTGTGTAGCTCCGTTGCGTCTCCTCCTACCCCCGTCTCCTCTGCGTGCAATGCGTTCTCCCTTATTGCGATGAGGGATTCTTTAAGGACGCATAGGAGCGGGATGGTTACGCTCACTATAGCGTCCTCGCTGCTGACCTTCTTGGTGGACTCCTCAAAGATACGCAGTACATCGCATATGTCTGCCATCCATGGCCACTCGTGGTTGGCAAACTGAGGGAGCTGAGTTGGAGGCACGTGTGGATTCATAATCTGGTACTCCATCAATGCTCTCTCCTGCTCACACACCCTGGCCAACATGGAATAGGTGGAATTCCAGCGAGTCGGCAGGTCGCACAACAGCCGATGTTGAGGCAAATGGAGGCGTTGCTGGAGTTTTTTTAAGCTAGCAGCAGCTACAGTTGACTTCCGAAAGTGAGCGCACAAGCGCCGCACTTTCACCAGTAGCTCTGCCAGGTTGGGGTAAGTCTTTAGAAATTTTTGGACTACCAGATTAAAAACGTGGGCCAGGCATGGTACGTGATTGAGTTCGGCAAGCTCCAGAGCCGCTACCAGGTTACGGCCGTTATCGCACACGACCATGCCTGGTCCTAGCTGCAGCGGCGACAGCCACATCTCCGTCTGCTGCAATATGGCGTCCCTCACCTCTGGGGCGCTGTGCTTCAGGTCGCCCAAGCTGATGAGCTTAAGCACCGCCTGCTGACGTCTCCCCGCGCCAGTGCTGAAACGCTTCCAGCTAGCGGCTGAGGGCGATGTTAAGGCAGAGGAGGAGGAGGAGGAAGAGGAGGGGGGTGTATCAGAACCCATGCTGGCAATCTTGGGCGGGGGTGGTAGGTAGGCCGTCTCTGTTTTCGACCCCGTCCCCGCTTCCACAACATTCACCCAGTGTGCCGTCAAAGAAATGTATCGTCCCTGGCCGCAAGCACTTGTCCACGAGTCGGTGGTCAAGTGGACCTTTGCGCTGACTGCGTACCTCAGGGCCCGCCTGATGTTACGCGACACGTGCTGGTGCAGGGCGGGGGCGGCACTCCGGGAAAAGTAGTGGCGGCTGGGGACGGAATAGCGAGGTGCGGCAGCCGCCATCAGGTCGCGGAAGGCCTGCGTCTCCACAAGCCTAAACGGCAACATCTCCAGGGCCAGCAGTTTGGAGATGTGGCAGTTTAAGGCTTGGGCTTGGGGGTGACTCGAGGCGTACTTCCGCCTGCGGTCGAACGCCTGCGAGATGGACAGTTGTTGGGACGAGGAGTGTGAAGGTGCAGGCGAAGAGGCGGGGGAAGGGGAGGCTGAAGGAGAAGGCCCCAAAGTAGCCGAGGCAGAGGCAGATGTGGAGGTGTCCTGGCTGGAGGTCTGGACCGCAGTGGCAGCACACAACAAAGGGGAAGAGGCAGTGACAGCAAGACCGGGCGCAGGTTGTATTGCGTTTGCTCTCTCCCACTCAGCCCAGTGCTTGACTTCCAAGTGACGCCGCATGCCTGAGGTGGTCATATTGCTCTTCTCAGAGCCCCTACTCAGTTTTGAGTGGCAGAGTGTGCAAACCGCACTCAGTTTGTCATCCGCACAAACATTAAAAAATCTCCACACCACAGAAGTACGAGGCCTCAATGGGGGAGCTTCGCGCGACTGCCCGCTGCCGGGAACAGCTTCGGCCCTGCTGGCTGTGGCCTCACTTCTCTGTCTGGACTGTCCTCTGCCTCTGGACATCCCTCTGCCTGTGGACATCCCTCTGCCTGTGGACATCCCTCTGCCTCTGGACATCCCTCTGCCTCTGGACATCCCTCTGCCTCTTGCTGCCTTTTTCGGTGCTGCGCAGACCACCACCTCTCCACTGCCTTCCTCGCTGGACATCACCCCTGGCCAAGTGGGGTCGGTCATTTCGTCATCCACCACCTCCTCTTCCACTTCCTCACTCTGCTCCTCCTGCTGCCCACTGGACATTCCAACAGCCTCCCTTGATGGCAAATGCGTCTCATCATCATCATCGCTCATGATAACAGATGCTGGTTCAGGGTCCACATCAGCAGGAGATGGCGAAAACTCAAGTGTTTGGGCATCACTACAAACAAATTCCTCTGCTAGCTCCTGGGATTCTTCCGGCACATCTGAAAAAGGACCCGAAAAGAGCTCCTGGGAGGGGTCAAGGGTGGGATGACTCTGTTGGCCAGGTGTGGAGGAAGGAGGGTCAGAGTGAGACTGTGTGGATGACTGGCTGGTGGACAACTGTGTGGAAGCGCTATCGGCTATCCATTGCACCACCTGTTCAACCTGCTCAGGCCTCAACAGCGGTGTAACCCGCCCCCTGCTTAACTGTCCCATAAAGGCAGGGATTCTGGATGAGCGGGATCCTGGCTGACCCTCACCAGCACGCATTGTATCCCCACTGGCTTCAACAAGGCCCCCAACAGCATTTCCGCGCCCCCGTCCTCGTCCACGTCCTATTCCGCTAGCCCCCCTCCGCATTTTATTTTTTTTGGTTACAATATTTTGCCTTCACAGCCGTGAAATTATTTTGCAAAAGAACGCACAGTACAGTTGCCAATTATAAGGCCTATATATTTTATATTTCAAGGTACACAGCCGTGTACTAACTGTTCAGACGGTGGGTATTAACACCAGGTATTTAAATTAGTTTGCAAGAGAACGCACAGTACAGTTGCCAATTATAAGGCCTAAATATTTTATAGTTCAAGGTACACAGCCGTGTACTAACTGTTCAGACGGTGGGTATTAACACCAGGTATTTAAATTAGTTTGCAAGAGAACGCACAGTACAGTTGCCAATTATAAGGCCTATATATTTTATAGTTCAAGGTACACAGCCGTGTACTAACTGTTCAGACGGTGGGTATTAACACCAGGTATTTAAATTAGTTTGCAAGAGAACGCACAGTACAGTTGCCAATTAAAAGGCCTAAATATTTTATAGTTCAAGGTACACAGCCGTGTACTAACTGTTCAGACGGTGGGTATTAACACCAGGTATTTAAATTATTTTGCAAGAGAACGCACAATACAGTTGCCAATTATAAGGCCTTTATATTTTATAGTTCAAGGTACACAGCCGTGTACTAACTGTTCAGACGGTGGGTATTAACACCAGGTATTTAAATTAGTTTTGCAAGAGAACGCACAGTACAGTTGCCAATTATAAGGCCTATATATTTTATAGTTCAAGGTACACAGCCGTGTACTAACTGTTCAGACGGTGGGTATTAACACCAGGTGTTTAAATTAGTTTTGCAAGAGAACGCACAGTACAGTTGCCAATTATAAGGCCTATATATTTTATAGTTCAAGGTACACAGCCGTGTACTAACTGTTCAGATGGCGGGTATTAACACCAGGTATTTAAATTAGTTTGCAAGAGAACGCACAGTACAGTTGCCAATTATAAGGCCTATATATTTTATAGTTCAAGGTAAACAGCCGTGTACTAACTGTTCAGACGGTGGGTATTAACACCAGGTATTTAAATTAGTTTGCAAGAGAACGCACAGTACATTTGCCAATTATAAGGCCTATATATTTTATAGTTCAAGGTACACAGCCGTGTACTAACTGTTCAGACGGTGGGTATTAACACCAGGTATTTAAATTATTTTGCAAGAGAACGCACAGTACAGTTGCCAATTATAAGGCCTAAATATTTTATAGTTCAAGGTACACAGCCGTGTACTAACTGTTCAGACGGTGGGTATTAACACCAGGTATTTAAATTAGTTTGCAAGAGAACGCACAGTACAGTTGCCAATTATAAGGCCTATATATTTTATAGTTCAAGGTACACAGCCGTGTACTAACTGTTCAGACGGTGGGTATTAACACCAGGTATTTAAATTATTTTGCAAGAGAACGCACAGTACAGTTGCCAATTATAAGGCCTATATATTTTATAGTTCAAGGTACACAGCCGTGTACTAACTGTTCAGACGGTGGGTATTAACACCAGGTATTTAAATTAGTTTGCAAGAGAATGCACAGTACAGTTGCCAATTATAAGGCCTATATATTTTAAAGTTCAAGGTACACAGCCGTGTACTAACTGTTCAGACGGTGGGTATTAACACCAGGTATTTAATTTAGTTTGCAAGAGAACGCACAGTACAGTTGCCAATTATAAGGCCTATATATTTTATAGTTCAAGGTACACAGCCGTGTACTAACTGTTCAGACGGTGTGTATTAACACCAGGTATTTAAATTAGTTTGCAAGAGAACGCACAGTACAGTTGCCAATTATAAGGCCTATATATTTTATAGTTCAAGGTACACAGCCGTGTACTAACTGTTCAGACGGTGGGTATTAACACCAGGTATTTAAATTATTTTGCAAGAGAACGCACAGTACAGTTGCCAATTATAAGGCCTATATATTTTATAGTTCAAGGTACACAGCCGTGTACTAACTGTTCAGACGGTGGGTATTAACACCAGGGTATTTTAAATTAGTTTGCAAGAGAACGCACAGTACAGTTGCCAATTATAAGGCCTATATATTTTATAGTTCAAGGTACACAGCCGTGTACTAACTGTTCAGACGGTGGGTATTAACACCAGGTATTTAAATTATTTTGCAAGAGAACGCACAGTACAGTTGCCAATTATAAGGCCTATATATTTATAGTTCAAGGTACACAGCCGTGTACTAACTGTTCAGACGGTGGGTATTAACACCAGGTATTTAAATTATTTTGCAAGAGAACGGCCTTTTGTAAGGCCTAAATATTTTATAGTTCAAGGTACACAGCCGTGTACTAACTGTTCAGACGGTGGGGTATTAAACACCAGTATTTAAATTAGTTTGCAAGAGAACGCACAGTACAGTTGCCAATTATAAGGCCTATATATTTATAGTTCAAGGTACACAGCCGTGTACTAACTGTTTCAGACGGTGGGTATTAACACCAGGTATTTAAATTATTTTGCAAGAGAACGCACAGTACAGTTGCCAATTATAAGGCCTATATATTTTATAGTTCAAGGTACACAAGCCATGTACTAACTGTTCAGACGGTGGGTATTAACACAGGTATTTAAATTAGTTTGCAAGAGAACGCACAGTACAGTGCCAATTATAAGGCCTATATATTTATAGTTCAAGGTACACAGCCGTTGTACTAACTGTTCAGACGGTGGGTATTAACACCAGGTATTTAAATTATTTTGCAAGAGAACGCACAGTACAGTTGCCAATTATAAGGCCTATATATTTTATAGTTCAAGGTACACAGCCGTTGTACTAACTGTTCAGACGGTGGGTATTAACACCAGGTATTTAAATTAGTTTGCAAGAGAACGCACAGTACAGTTGCCAATTATAAGGCCTATATATTTTAAAGTTCAAGGTACACAGCCGTGTACTAACTGTTCAGACGGTGGGTATTAACACCAGGTATTAAATTAGTTTGCAAGAGAACGCACAGTACAGTTGCCAATTATAAGGCCTATATATTTTATAGTTCAAGGTACACAGCCGTGTACTAACTGTTCAGACGGCGTGTATTAACACCAGGTATTTAAATTAGTTTGCAAGAGAACGCACAGTACAGTTGCCAATTATAAGGCCTATATATTTTATAGTTCAAGGTACACAGCCGTGTTACTAACTGTTCAGACGGTGGGTATTAACACCAGGTATTTAAATTAGTTTGCAAGAGAACGCACAGTACAGTTGCCAATTATAAGGCCTATATATTTTATAGTTCAAGGTACACAGTAGTAGTGCCAAATATAGTTTGGTATGTAGCAGAGCACCTAATACACCACTAATGCCTCTCTCTGTCCCTACTCCAGCAGCTATCCCTGAATACAGCAGCCGTTCTCTGTAAAGTCTATATTGTAGTAAAGCTATCACTGTACTGCACTATAGTAGCCCTGATAAGGGCTTTTAATCACGCTCCTGCCTGTCCAACAGCTAAAACCTGTCTCTCCCTTCTCCAGCCTCTGTCCCTGACTAAGTTCACGCAGCATATGCGTACGAGCAGGAAGAGCTGAGTTTTTAATATTCGAGGTCACATGGTTTTTCCAGCCAATCCATGTAGACGCCGTTTTCGCGCTGCCAGCGTGCTCAGCGTGCCTGTCATACCCCCCCTGCATGGTGATTGGTGGAAAAAGAGCGCCAGGGAAGGTGGGAGGGGAAACGAATTCTAAGTGCGCCATTGCCGTTATACTCGAACGAAATCGAGTACGCCGAATAGCGTAGTATTCGATCGAATACCAGCTCAATCGAACACTACTCGCTCATCTCTAATTATGATCTATGGGTTTTTGCTACTCTGTCTGCTAAGTGAAACTTAATGTATAGCTTTGTAGGCAGATTACTGTGATAAGCTGGGAAACTTCAGCAGGCTGTCAAGGTTGCCAATTGGAAATTTCACTTCAGGGGCTCCGATCGTGAGGTAGAGGGAGCCATATCCCTCTGCCTAACCTCACAGATGCCTCAATTTCAATTTAACTCAGCATCTGAGGGATTAAGTGATCAGTTTCAGCGTCATTGTGGATCCCGATAAGTGTGGCCGGGTGCCTGCTGTATTATACAGCTGGCACTCACTATGTATAAAGCTGGCTTAGCTCAGCAGTTCGTTCCATATGTTCCCTCAGCCAGTATGACATACAAGTATGTCACAGTGGCGGAATGGGTTAAAATATTCTATGGAGGTGGGCCATTCATTATAAAGTTACAGAGGTCAAAGGGGTTGTTCAAGATAGAAAATCTCTGGCATATCTCCTCCACAGCCAATCACTGGAGGACATTGATTGGCTGCAGAGGTTATGTGTAGTGAAACTGCACATTATTGCTACCACTTGTAAACAAGCAATGGCAGCAGAATGGATGACCACTTTAGAGAATGGTGCTGGAGAATGTTGTGAGTTGTACAATGATTTTTTTTTTATTTTTTTTATTTAAATAATGATAGGACTAGGCTGAATATTTTTTTAAATATCAGACAACAACTTTAAACACAATAACATAACTAAAGAAATAGCTTGATTTTGCGTGACCAAATATTTTCCATGTTTCACTCAAGCTATTTTCTGAAGCCATTAAGAAACTGAATTGTAACTGTTAAATTACTTCCCTTAAATCCCAATGTGGAAGACGCATGTACATGAAACCACAACAGCTGGAGAGGTGTGACTATGCAAACCATTGTCTGTATCTTGATTAGTGCTTAGTGCAAAATTGATGTCACAGACCAGTATGTTCCAGCTTGAGCTATTTTTTTTCTATTTTTGACATTTGGTGAATATTAAGTGATTTATTCACTGTAACGGCACAAAACATTTCTAATAAAGAACTGCCCAGCAGGTTCCAATCACAAAATGTGACCTGGGCAGTTTAACATTATTTTAAATAGCACTCAATTTGTTTCCCACTGCTTAATCGGTATAATGATTTTCTAATAATCACTGTACCCTGTTTGATTTTTAGTCATTATTCGTCCCTTTTTAATTACACATTGCATTAAAGAAATAACACTGGAGGAAAGCTAAAAAGCAGTTTACTGTGATCAGTTTTACATCTGATTGAACAACTGACTTCTTTAAATTCTCTTCTTACAGTATATATTTTAAGTATCTCCAATCCTGAACAGCATTAATGAGTACAACCAGAAGAGTAAACCACTGGATTTGGTCCACTGGTCATTTGAAAACAGTTTTAAAGTAGTCATCTTAAACTAACCCTTTAAGGATGGAACTATTTTTGGATCATCAGGAGGGAGTTTTTTTCTTTTTTCTCTGCTTTCCAAGAGCTATAATGCATTTAAATATTTCCATTGATAATACTCTATGACGTCGAGATTTAGTTTTTATTAGCACCATTTTGAGATACTGTACATATAATTTATTAATTGTCTTTTTTCTTCTTCTGGGGGTGTGATAATGGTTTGTGTGATATATTGTACATAAGTTATGAATAGGCAAGTACCACATTTTATAATTATATATATATATATATATATATATATATATATATATATATATATATATATTGTACTTTACTTTTTAATGGTGCTTTAGTAGTTTTACTGAATAAAACCATGTTTTATTTAAAAAAAATCAATTATATATTGCTACATTGAATGATCCATGAATGAATTGTATTTTTGCCACATTTAGCATACATTTATTGTTTGATTGTTTTTAGTTTTTTAATCTTAGTACTGGTTAAAAACAGCAATTCTGTCATTTTCATGATAGTCCTCTGACGACTCAGCAATAGTAGGTCTCATCACATATGAGGATGACATGGAATACAAAGAACTGATCCCAGGAATTTGTGGATTGGTGCCAGCAGAACCACCTTAGGATCAATGCCGGGAAGACTAAGGAAATGGTTGTGATTGTGGGTTGTCAACCGCAAGCACAGACTTCCTCCTAAACCAGTGGACATCCAGGGAATGGACATTAAGATAACTTATAAGTACCTGGGTGTACTCCACAATAATAAACTGGGTTGGACAGATAACATGGACTCACTATACAGAAATGGTCACAGCAGGCTTTACCTGCTTAGGAGGCTTTTTGGAATGCAGAGGACACTTCTTAGGGCCTTTTTCAACTTTGTGGTGGCATCAGTCATCTTCTTCAGAGTGGCTTGCTGGGATAGCTGCATCTCAACCAGGGAGAGGAAGAGACTTGACAAACTGATTAGAATGGCTAGCTCCATCCTGGAGAGCCCCCTAGAACCAGTGCATATGGTACCTGAGAGAAGGATACTATCCAAGTTGATCTCCATGCTGCAGAATAACTCCCATCGCGTGTATGAGATGGTGATAGCATTGGGCGGTACTGTCATTGAACGACTGCTTCACCCAAAGTGTGAGAAGCAGGGCTATTGGAAGTCATCCTTCCCTGCTGCTGTTAGGCTGTACAACCAACACCTACCCAAGCGGAGAAATTTATTTATTTTAATTTTTTTACATCTACTGTCACTGTAATGCCTTTATTTTGGAGGTTTTGTATTCTCTGTGCTTCTGTAAAACTGTGAATTTCCCATGGTGAAACTATTAAAGGATTATCTTATCTTATTTTTTATGCCACACATGATCTAGTTTAAAATAGATTTCCATGATTTTATCACTGATGACCTATTCTCTGGATAGGTCATTAGTATTTGATTGGTGAGGGTCAGACACCCTGGATCTTCACCAATCAGCTGTTTCAGAAGGCATCAGCACTCCTGTGAGCGCCCCGACCTTCTCACTTCTCACTAAGCACAACGCCATACATTGTATAATGGCTGGTATCACAACTCAGCCCTATTCACTTCTATGGGGCTGAGCTATGCCTAGGTCACATGATTGGTGAACATGTTGTCACTGGCCTAAGGAAAGCTGAGAGAAGGCAGCGGCACTACTGTGAGAGCTGCTGCCTTCACAAACAGCTGATCGACAAGGGTCCTGGGTGTTGGAATCCCACCAATGAAATGCTGATGACCAATGAGGAGGATAGGTCATCAATATTAAAATCTCATAAAACTCCCTTAAATATGTTATCTGTTTTCCTATGCTTCTTACATGCCTCTGGCAGGGCTATAGAACACCCATCTGTGCCGGTGACATTGCCAATCTCACTGCTAGGTGTAAGTCTTCTCTTAGAGTGAGGAGAAGCCTGGTATGTCACCGGCAGTAAACAAACAGAGCCTTGCATTGCACAATGCAACATGGCAAGGGGGAGCATGCTCCAATGCTCCACTTATATGTAGTCAGTGAATAAAGAAGAGCTTATATCCACATTCAGCCCGGAGAGCTCCTTTAATTTAACTTTCTTTTGGCAATCCTGGAGTCTTGAAGCTGTGAACCTTGGATTGGTTACCAAATGCTTTGGCATACACACTATTCCAAAGCATTATTGCCTGTTGAAGGAAAACAAAAAATATTAAGCTATGCCTCTGGAATGGAGGAAAAAAACTGGTGTCTTTGGCAGATATGAGCACCTTTGTAAGGCCCCTGACTGCTATGGAAACCATTCAGCCCCTTCGTTTTTATGCCAAATTCCTTAGATGCTGCAGTGTTTATTGGCCATGCCATCTAAGATGTTAAGCGATAAACTTGGGAGCAATGCCCACCACTAACATGGACACAGCAGGAGGGAGTTAACAGTATAGGGAAAACCTTTGGGGATAGTTCACTGGGGAAACAAGCAAACACTATTCATGTCCTTATGTAAAGGCACCCAAATTTCAATTGTTTGTCAGTAAATAAAGTTGGTGAATAATGAAAAGGGATACTTTTTTAAATAGAATTTATGCTTTAGTCTTTCATGATTGAAGGTCTATTGTAGTTATTGAATAAGAACCTTAACCAGTTTCTACAAACTCCATTATTTCTGTTGTCCACTGATAACATGGTTTATTCTGTCCAGTAATGCTCATATTTCTTATAACTGACTCCTATGTGAGTCTCCAAATAAGAGTTAATTAGTATGACACATTCAAGCTATGATAGCACAGGATGTGGTATATTCTGATTCACTTATATTAACTAGGTTTTTTGAACTCCATATAGTGTCCAAAATACTTGTATACTTGTACTTAATGATTGAAAGGTAAAGTAAAAAGTAAAATGTAAAATGTATAAAGTAACAAAGATAGATAATAGATAGATAGATGGATAGATAGATATTTAACATATAGAAATTATATGAATATATATATATATATATATATATATATATATATATATCTTAGCTGAAAGACCAGGCTTCGCCCGGGTATATTTAATTTATTTCATTTACTGTTTGTGTGTGTGTGTCATTAAAAGATATCGAGAGTGACCTCTTCAGTAGCCCGCCCCTTTAACAGTGACCTCTACAGTAGCCCACCCCTTTAACAGTGACCTCTACAGCTGCCTGCCCCTTTAACAGTGACCTCTACAGCGGACCACCCCTTTAACAGTGACCTCTACTGGAGCCCACCCCTTTAACAGTGACCTCTACAGCAGCCCGCCCCTTTAACGGTGACCTCTACATCAGCCCGCCCCTTTAACAGTGACCTCTACAGCAGCCCACCCCTTTAACAGTGACCTCTGCAGCAGCCCACCTCTTTAACAGTGATCTCTACAGCTGCCCCCCCTTTAACAGTGACCTTTAAAGCAGCCCGCCCCTTTAACAGTGACCTCTACAGCAGCCCGCCCCTTTAACAGTGACCTCTACAGCTGCCCGCCCCTTTAACAGTGACCTATACAGCTGCCCACCCCTTTAACAGTGACCTCTATAGCAGCCCGCCCCTTTAACAGTGATCTCTACAGCAGCCCACCCCTTTAACAGTAACCTCTGCAACAGCCCACCCCTTTAACAGTGACCTCTGCAGCAGCCTGTCCCTTTAACAGTGACCTCTACAGTAGCCCGCCCCTTTAACAGTGATCTCTACAGCAGCCCACCTCTTTAACAGTGACCACTACAGCTGCCCACCCCTTTAACAGTGACCTCTACAGCTGCCCGCCTCTTTAACAGTGACCTCTACAGCTGCCCACCTCTTTAACAGTGACCTCTACAGCTGCCCTCCCCTTTAACAGTGACCTCTACAGCTGCCCGTCCCTTTAACAGTAACCTCTACAGCATCCCACCCCTTTAACAGTGACCTTTACAGCAGCCCGCCCCTTTAACAGTGACCTCTACAGCAGTCCGCCTCTTTAACTGTGACCTCCACAGCAGCTAGAGTGGCCACTGTCTTCACCCCAGAAAGCCAGACCTCAACGGCCATTCCCTCAAACGTGAAACAGCGCCCCCAGTTCCCATGAAGACACACCACTAAACATGTGGCCATGCCCCCCTTGCTCCGTGAAGACACGGAGGAGAAGCTGTCTGAGTGTGAGCTACTGAAAGGGTGGACATCCCTGTGTCTGTCCAGGCACTGCGTCGGACGGAGAACAGGTAGCCAGAAAACTGGACTGTCCAGCCTAAAGCCGGACATCTGGCCACCCTAACACCAGCCTGCTCCTAGGGTGGCCAGAGGTCTTGTTTTAGGCTGGACAGTCTGGCTTTCAGACTCCCTATCCTCTGTCATGCGCAGGGCCTAGATGGACACAGAGATGTCCTTTTGAACAGCTCACTCTCAGACAGCAGCACTGTGCATTCTGAGCAATGAGCTGCAGGGAGAAAGTCACCCTCCCCCCACCCCTGCAGCTGAAAGAAGGTTATTTTTACCTATATTTTTAATCCTGGTCAAATGCGGCAAGGAAGGGGCATGGCCTGACTGAGTCAGGGGCGTGACTTAGTGGGATCTGGGGGTGGGGATTTTAAGTCCTTCTTTTGACGGTGGCCTGAATTACAGGTCGATGCTATAGTAATTTAGGAGGAAGGTGGGTAGCAGTGGAAGAATACATCTTTTATTACTACTGAACAATAAATATGTGAAATTTACATTATATGAGGTAATGATTGATGATGAATTAGTCTAAAACATAAGTTATATTTATGATAACCAAAATACCCCTTTACCATTGTCATCCACAGTGCTCTGCCTCTTTAATGCAGACCTACAGCAGTGAACTGGCTAGGTTGTCATAGAAACCTGGTGTGTGACTGCCTGTGAGCTTCTATTGGCTAATGCATTTTTTGGGAATATCTCAGGAACGGTACGTCCTGGAGAGCTGAGACCCATTCTAAAACCTTCCCGGACACCTGATGTACATGTGTGCCAAATTTTGTGATTGTAGCTGCAGTGGTGCGGATTCGTTTAGCGGACATACACACACACACACACACACACACACACACTCAGCTTTATATAATATACTAGCTGAAGGACCCGGCTTCGCCTGGGTATATTTAATTTATTTTGTTTAATGTTTGTGTGTGTGTCGTTAAAAGATATCGAGAGTGACCTTTACAGTAACCGCCCCTTTAACAGTGACCGCTGTAGTCATCCAATGTGTTCTCCATTGTGGCATGTGGTACTGTTGGTGTTAGTATTCTGTGCAGGAGGTCCGATTTTAGGCCGGACAGTTCAGCTTTCAGACTCCCTGTCCACCATCCAGCGCAGGGCCTGGACAGACACAGGGATGTTCACCATTTCAGTACCTCATGCTCAGACAGCATCTCCTCCGTGTCTTCACGGAACCAGGGGGCATAGCCTTGTATTTAGGGGTGTGGCTTCATGGGGACCAGTGGCAAGGCTTCACGTTGGGGGGAGACTGAACATTCTGGCTTTCAAACTCCCTGTCCTCTGTCATGCGCAAGGCCTCGATGGACACAGATATGTCCTTTTGAACAGCTCACTCTCAGACAGCAGCACTGTGCAGTCTGAGCAATGAGCTGCAGGGAGAAAGTCACCCTCCCCCCACCCCTGCAGCGACAGAAGGTGATTTTAACCTTTATTTTTGCAATCCCTGTCAGCTGCAGAGTGAGAGGGGGCGTGGCCTGACCGGGTCAGGGGTGTGTCTTAGTTGGACCTGGACATAGGGCTTTTAAATCCTTCTTTTGAATCACAGGTTGATGCCTTAGTAATTTAGGAGTAAACAAAGTGGGTAGCAGTAGAAGAATACATCTCTTATTACTACTGAACAGTAAATATGTGAAATTTACATTATATGAGGTAATGATTGATGATGAATTAATGTAAAACATAAGTTACATTTATGGTAACCGGAATACCTCTTTAACAGTCTCATCCAAAACCTCTTTAAAGCAGACCTACAGCAGTGAACTGGCTAGGTTGTCATGGAAGCCTGTTGTGTGTGGAGGCTGCCTGTGAGCTTCTATCGGCTGATAAGGGTAATGTGACCAGGCTCCTATTGGCTAATGCATGTTTTGGGAATATCTCAGGAATGGTACTACCTGGAGAGCTTAAAACTGTTCTAAAACCTTCCCGGACACCTGATGTACATGTGTGCCAAATTTTGTGATTGTAGCTGCAGCGGTGAGGATTCCTTTAGCGGACACACACACACACACACACACATACACTCAGCTTTATATATCAGATATATATATATATATATATATATATATATATATATATATATATATATATCTTAGCTGAAGGACCTGGCTTCGCCCGGGTATATTTATTTTATTTTATTTAATGTTTGTGTGTGTGTCATTAAAAGTGATTGAGAGTGACCTCTACAGTGCCCACCCCTTAACAGAAACATTCACAGCGCCCTCCCCTTTAACTGTGACCTCTGTGAGCAGTTAGGTTGGCCACTGTCTCCACCGCAGAAAGCTGGACCTCACCAGCCATTCCCCCAAACGTGAAGCAGCGCCCCCAGGCCCCATGAAGCCACACCACTAAAAATGAGGTCACGCCCCCTCGCTCCATGAAGACACAGCGTGAGCGTAAGCTACTGAAAGGGTGGACATCCCTGTGTCTATCCAGGCCCTGCGCCGGATGGTGGAAAGGGAGTCTGAAAGCCAGACTGTCCAGCCTAAAACCGGACCTCTGGCCACCCTGGGGCAGGCTGATGTTAGGGTGGCCAGATATCCGGCTTTAGGCTGGACAGTCCAGTTTTCTGGCTCCCTGTTCTCCGTCCGGCACAGTGCTTGGATGGATGCAAGGATGTCCACCCTTTCAGTAGCTCATGCTCAGACAGCTTCTCCTCTGTGTCTTCCCGGAACCTGGGGGTTTGGCCTCTTGTTTAGGGGTGTGGCTTCATGGGGACCGGTGGCACAGCTTCACGTTGGGGGAAGGTTGGACAGTCTGGCTTTAAGACTCCCTGTCCTCTGTCATGCGCAGGGGCTGGATGGACACAGGGATGTCCTTTTGAACAGCTCACTCTCAGACAGCAGCACTGTGCAGTCTAAGCATGAGCTGCAGGGAGAAAGTCACCCTCCATACCTCCCCTGCAGCTGACAGAAGTTGATTTGTACCTTCATTTTTGCAATCCCTGTCGGCTGTGAAGTGAGAGGGGGCGTGGCATGACCAGGTTGGGGGCGTGACTTAGTGGGACCTGGAGGTGAGGCTTTTAATGGCCTGAATTACAGGTTGATGCCATAGTAATTTAGGAGGAAACACAGTAAGTAGCAGTTGAAGAAAACATCTTTTATTACTACTGAATGGTAAATATGTGAAATTTACATTATATGAGGTAATGATTGATGATGAGTTAGTCTAAAACATAAAGTATATTTATGGTAACCGGAATACCTCTTTATTCTTTAACAGTGTCATCCATCCCTTTAAAGCAGACCTACAGCAGTGAACTGGCTGTGTTGTTATGGAAACCTGTTGTGTGTGGAGACTAACTGCTTGTGAGCTTCTATTGGCTAATGCATTTTTGGGAATATCTCAGGAACGGTACGTCCTGGAGAGCTGAGACCCATTCAAAAACCTTCCTGGACACCTTTTGTACCTGTGTGCTAAATTTTGTGATTGTAGCTGCAACGGTGCGGATTCCTTTAGCGGACATACACAAACACACACACATACACTCAGCTTTATATATTAGATATATATATAAAACATTTTCATCCTATATCCTCAATTAGATCTACAAAGTATGTGTTTTTCTGTATTTAGTATCATTTTCCCCCTTAATATAGTGTTCTATTGTTAGAAAAGCTTAGAGGCGTATTGTTTTGCCAGGAGCTGTTTAGTTATGGATAGTTTTGCTAGAGGCAATCCTAAGTGGATTTAGAGATCTCTGTATTAGCTTTAGGACTGACGGGGATCTAAAATAATTTGTTATATCGCTTGCTCTTAGATCTAGTTTATACAGAAGATGGAGCAAGAAGAGCAATATTACACTGTAGCATAGAAAACAGTTCATACATTTCCACATTCATACAAGCTAATTAAGCCAAGCTTTTTACATGGACCACTTTACAAATTAGCACTGAGCAGTAAAATAGACTAATAAATAGACTAATGGTTGATATTAGAAAATGTTACATGTTAATTAGAGTTGAGCGAATATTAAAAAGCTCATGTGCTCGGTACCTGGTACGAACTTTTCCAAAAGTTTGTATATTCGTACCGAATAACGAACCCTATTGAAGTCAATGGGCATTTTTGCAGGGGACCCAAGTTCTTCACAGGCAAGGTTGCCTAAACACCTGAAAACCTCTGAAAGTGATGGAAACACCGCCGAAATGGATAGGGAAAACCAGGGGCAGCATGCACGGAGCAGGCAGAGACAGTGCAAGGAGCGTCAGGACCTTGTCCGATAAAGCGTACGCTATTGCTACGTATAATTTACTCTATATGCTGTTGCTTATGAATTCAAGACAGTGAAACCATTACCACTTGCAAGCTGTAGTGTAGTCTTTAAAAAGACATTTGGGTCACAAATGCAGTTCCCTGCCTAATAGAAATGAATATTCTCCTATTTTGTACGCTTTCGCTATCCCTATCACACGCACACTCTTTCCCTCTCCTAAAACCACAAGGTGTGTAATCCGAGCCCCAGGCATACGCATATATATATATAATAGCACGTCACCTAATGTAGGCAGCCAAACACTCCTAGACACGTAGAAAAGGTAGTAGGTCATGGCAGGAGGTCCCCCAGGCTTCCCCGCATGTTTATTGGCTAAGAAATAGGCGCTAAAAATGCAGGGAGAAGTTTAAAAAAACCCACAAATTTCACAAGCTACTCGGCCGAGTAACGAATACTTACGAGTACGCAAATATCCATGCGGATAAAGAATCTTTATGAATATATTCGATGATCTCTAATGTTAATGCATAATAATGAAATACTGTTAGTGTTAAAATTGGTCTTGAATGGACAACCCATGCTCAGTAAATTTACTGTATATATACATTTCTGTATATATATATAATCTCTCTCTCTATATATATATATATATATGTGTGTGTGTGTGTGTATATATATATATATACAGTACAGACCAAAAGTTTGGACACACCTTCTCATTCAAAGAGTTTTCTGTATTTTCATGACTATGAAAATTGTAGATTCACACTGAAGGCATCAAAACTATGGATTAACACATGTGGACTTATATACTTAACATAAAGTGTGAAACAACTGAAAATATGTCTTATATTCTAGGTTCTTCAAAGTAGCCACCTTTTGCTTTGATTACTGCTTTGCACACTCTTGGCATTCTCTTGATGAGCTTCAATAGGTAGTCACCTGAAATGGTTTTCACTTCACAGGTGTGCACTGTCAGGTTTAATAAGTGGGATTTCTTGCCTTATAAATGGGGTTGGGACCATGAGTTGTGTTGGCCAGAAGTCAGGTGGATACACAGCTGATTCAGTCCTTCAGTCTATTCAGTCCTACTGATTAGACTGTTAGAATTTGTGTTATGGCAAGAAAAAAGCAGCTAAGTAAAGAAAAAATGAGTGGCCATCATTACTTTAAGAAATGAAGGTCAGTCAGTCAGAAAAATTGGGAAAACTTTGAAAGTGTCCCCAAGTGCAGTCGCAAAAACCATCAAGGCCCCAAGAAAGGAAGACCAAGAGTCACCTCTGCTGCGGAGGATAAGTTCATCCGAGTCACCAGCCTCAGAAATTGCAGGTTAACAGCAGCTCAGATTAGAGACCAGGTCAATGCCACACAGAGTTCTAGCAGCAGACACATCTCTACAACAACTGTTAAGAGGAGACTGTGTGCAGCAGGCCTTCATGGTAAAATAGCTGCTAGGAAACCACTGCTAAGTACAGGCAACAAGCAGAAGAGACTTGTTTGGGCTAAAGAACACAAGGAATGGACATTAGACCAGTGGAAATCTGTGCTTTGGTCTGATGAGTCCAAATTTGAGATCTTTGGCTCCAACCACCGTGTCTTTGTGCGATGCAGAAAAGGTAAACAGATGGACTCTACATGCCTGGTTCCCACCGTGAAGCATGGAGGAGGAGGTGTGATGGTGTGGGGGTGCTTTGCTGGTGACAGTGTTGGGGATTTATTCAAAATTGAAGGCATACTGATATGTCAATTACTTTTTAGCTGTAATATTTTTGAGGTTTCTCTTTTAGCAGATAGAGCATCGTCTACACAGTTAGGGTGGGTGGACATCACATTTTATGCCTCCTTTTGACATATACGTTGGAAAAAAGGATATAAAAGCACAGCACACAACATTCTTGTATCCTGCAGAGTTCAGAAAAAAAAGAATATGCATTTTTTTTCCAATGGAACTGTATGGTGAACAGATGCCAATGTATCACATCAGTCTCAAGCATCCATTTAACATACATGTTTTTTGTATATGTTAAATGGATATAAAAAACATTATGTGAACCCAGCCTCACATTGATGAATATTTGAAAATATTTTACAGCAGGGATCTCAAACTCGTGGCCCTCCAGCTGTTGCAAAACTACAACTCCCAGCATGCCCCAATAGCTGTAGGCTCTCCTGGCATGATGGAAGTTGTAGTTCTACAACAGCTGTAGGGCCACGAGTTTGAGATCTCTGTTTTACAGCATTAACCAGCTGCCATGGTTGCCCAATAAGATTGTCCACAAGCATATGGAGAGAGAGATAGGCAAAAATCATGAAATTATTTCTGAGTTGCACATAATTGTTGAACTGGATCTGTGGATTTCATGCTACATGTTGAGGCAGCAAATATAGAAATAATATGAAGAGTAATGTACTGCATTGCTAGAAACCATGTTCTTTTTGTCATAACTAAGGGCAAAGAACAACAAAAATGTGCATGTTAACAACAAAATTGAGTAATATAAATTGAGACCCAACTTCTCCAATCAGTTGTGTCTCAAACAAAGCTTCTAAGAAGCAGGTTGATGAATGGAAAGTAATGGAGCATGAGAAAAGTTTTGATTAAGCATTAAATTAAGAACTTAGGGGGTAATTTATTATTAGCTATATGCCAATTTTGGCGTATTTCTGTCACAGATTCAGTTGCAAAGGGAATTGTGGGCAAATGTAACTTTTCCGCGCTCATGTCAGGTCTGAAAAAGGGGGCATGGTGTGAGCGGGAAAAGGAACAGGTCGACAGGCCCATTTCATTTATCATTATTTATGCCTGTCTTAGGCGTAGAAAATGATCCAAATCATGCACGAAAGCAAGGGCTATTAAAACCAGCGTCTAAAACGCTGGACCACTGGTCTTAATAAATGACCCCATTAGTCTCCAAAAAGTTTTATGCAACAATCTATATGATCAAGAGTATATATAGATGATGTACATACAGAGATCAGGTGTGAATGATTCATGAAATAATGTTTACCTTCTAAATATAGAGTTTGTGTATTCAATATCACTTTCTATTTGTAGTTAGTTCCTTTTTTGAACTTGGTAAATCTTTTTTCACAGTAAGCTTTTAAGACTACTTAGGTGTATTTACATTGAGTGCTTACAGTCAGAGAAATGGTTGGCACTGTAAAATTTCACTTTACACTCCTGGAACAGTTTTAGACTTAGGTTCACACCTCATTTGTGCATGAAATTGCTCTTTTGCCCTGATGGTTTTGTAAGTATTGAAGTGTGAGAACTGAACAATTTACATTATCTCTGCACCTTTGTAGGATCGGATACAATCACTTTAGGCAGCTTTCCAAGACTCTTGTCACAGAATAGTTCTAGCCACAATAGATATTAACATTAATAGTACAGTAAACATTCAAAACCTAAGTTGTAAAGATTTATTAAAAATAGGTTTTTCTAAACATGTTTATTCAGATAAAACTCCATTAAGGTTTTAGGATTCACCACAAATATTAACTTTCTTAATCCTGGAGACAGTACTCTCATTGTCGCCTATTTTTGAGTAATCCACTTTGCACTGCTTGCCAAGTGCAGTGGGGGAAGTAAAGCAACAAGTGATTTAAGTATAGCTCCCGCTCAGGAAATTGTTTCAGCCATTCTGACAGCTTACCATGAAAAGCAATGAGTAAGATATAATAAAACACCAGAAAGTGGACAATTTATTATTAAATAGCAAATGAGAAAAAGAAGAAAACGTATAGTTCTATGACACCTATATGAGAAAAATTCTGCCCACGCTCAATTCAACTAAATAGCTCTATTCTTCTTTGCCAAAGTTCTAACTATAGCTACTCCTCCTTAGGCTGGGTTTATATATTGTGCCTGTTCACAAAAATAAGTTTTGGATTACAAAAGTATAAGTGGTAGATAAAACTTCTTTCTTAATTTTACTCTAAGGCCCCATTCACACGACCGTATGTATTCCGTGTCCGTATAAAAACGGAACGGAAGACATACGGAAAGTCTTCCGTAGTGTTCCGTAATTTTGAGGACCCATTGACTTTAATGGGGCTACGGACATGTTTTGCGGCCAAGTATAGGACATGTTTCCTTTTTTTTGCGGGAGAACTTCCGTAATATACAGATGCGGAATGCACACGGTGTGCATTCCACATTTTTTTTCTCCTATGGAAAAATGAATGCGTCCGTATGGTTCCGCATCTTATCCGCAAAAATGCAGATAAGATACGGAAATGAACATTTGTGTGAATGGGGCCTTAGTGTTAGCCTCAAAAATTGCATAAAACATGAAAAAAAAAACTGAGAAAAGTTTTCATAATTGTGGTTAGATACCTAAATAGAAATAAGCTCTAGTCATAGTTTGGAGAGCTCTCGATCAATATTGTTGAGGGCAGCACCAAAACAGGATCTATCTCTTTTTTCAGAGTACTAAGCGCATTTATTAGCTTGACCTACAGTATTGTGCATTGTACATTAACCTCTTAATGACCAGATCTGAAAGAACCTTTCTTGACTTTTTCCTCTCTGCTTTTCAGAAGCCAACAACTTTCAGAATTTTTTGATGTGCATGTAATGTATGAGGCCATCTTTTAAGTAGGAGAAATTGTACTATTTGTTTTGGCATTCTTTAGGGTAAATATAAATTACTGAGCAATTTTTACATTTGCAGTGAGTTTTGTGTTTGCATTTTATTTTTATATAATTTGTGTCTCACAATAATTAAACTAAACCTTTCACCCCCAGAGGCTTTTTGTTTTTGCGTTTACGTTTTGCGCTCACTGTCTTCAAAGAGCCATAACTTTTTTATTTTTCTGTTCACATAGCTGTATGATGGCTTTTTTTGCAGGACAAGTTGTACTTTCTAACGTCACCATTTAATATTACATATGTTGTTGTGGAAAGTGGGAAAAAAATTCCAAATCGAGTGAAATTGCAAAAAACAACAACGTAATTCTGCCACAGTTTTATGTTTTCAAAAATTTGTTTCTCCTCGCCATATTTTGACCCCTATAACTTTTTGGTATTTATGTGTACGGAGCGGGGCAATCTGAACTTTTCATTGATACCATTCTAGGGTGTGTATGACTTTTTGATCACTTTATTTAATTTTTTTTAGAAAATAAAGT
Source organism: Rhinella marina (assembly GCA_900303285.1). Classification (NCBI taxonomy): domain Eukaryota; kingdom Metazoa; phylum Chordata; class Amphibia; order Anura; family Bufonidae; genus Rhinella; species Rhinella marina. The sequence continues at coordinate 8,122 of ONZH01004429.1, read as the reverse complement.
GACAAAACGGAAAATGGGCCATTTTGACACTTTTTTCCGTTTCGCTGTTTTTCTACTACTTTTATTTTTATTTTGGGGGAAAGGAGGTGATTTGAATTTTTATGTTTTTTTTAAATTTTTTTATTTTAAAAAACTTTAATTATTTTATACTCTTTTATAGTTCTCAAGGGCTCCATCGGAAATACTATGCAGCAGCCCCTGTCATTTACAAAGACAGGGGCTGCTGCATACACGCTCCGGCTCCTCCGATCGCCACACAGAGGAGCCGGAGCAACACCGGAAGCGTGCGCTTCTGGTTTTTCACGCACTTAGATGCCGTGATCAGTATTGATAACGGCATCCGAGGGGTTAAATCTCCACGATCTGCATTACTGAAGGTTGTGGACATCAGCCACGGGTGTCTGCTGTAGGTATCATCAGGCCACCCGCTGCTATGGCGGGCGCCATCTTTAGAGACCCATCCAGCGCTGTATGTGTGAAGGGATTAAATTAATTCTTCAGGTCATTATACTCCTGCAGATACCTAATATGTGTCTTTGTTTTGTTTTTATGTAATGTATGTATAGCAAACTATATTTTGTATTAAATAATGGCATTTTAATTTTTGCAGATTTTTTTAATGTTGTTTTATTCCATTATATTTTCTTAATCCCATGGATTACTATGTTATCTTTATTTTCACCTAGTATTATCATGCTCCAGAATGCTAATACATGTTTTGTGGCTCTCTGACACAAATTGATATTATGGCTAAATTCAATAGGCTTTACTTGACAGCCAGCCATGGGTACCTTTCTAGGTCCCAGGACTGATTATAAATGCAACCCCCAGTCTCTGATCAAGTCACCTGAAAACGAAGAGTGTAATGTCCTTTGATCATGCTGAGGTCATGAATTGTGGCTGTCAAGGGGTTAGCACCTAATATTGGAGCTTCCTCTGATCTCAGCAGCAGAGCAGAAGGCTGCTCTTAGAATCAGACCTTTTAGTAACAGCTTGTTCTTACAGCAGAAGCCGTTAATCCCCCTCTACTACAGAGATGCCAAAAGACATTGCTGCAAATATATTATTTAATCATAATATTTTCCATACCAAATCAATGACAAATGTATATATGAGATCTGAAATGTAAATGGAAAGCTACATATGACAAACTGTGAAATGAATAGAAGTGCCCAGCTAGATCTTTACAACTTCAAGCCATATCAGAATCTGATATGGACAAAACAGCGACTATCAGAGATCTGCCAGTGTCTCTAGCAGAAGTTCTTGACCCACTGAACCAAGACTTTCAAGAAATAAGACAGTATCTAAAACAAATGGGGCGAGAGTGGAAGCTCTAGAAGCCTGTCAATCAGACCTAGTAGAACATAATATAGCCATAGCTTATAATATAGATAATGCACAAGTAAATATTAATCTACTAAACTCCATTATTGAAGAACAAAAAAATCAGGGTGGGAGAAATAATTTTAGACTAAAAGGTAGGGTCGGACTGGGACTGAAATTCAGCCCTGGCATTTTAAAACAGGCCCACTTGCTGTGTGGTGTATTTGGGGACCTGGGTAAAACATCTGTGGCCCAAGACACAGATGTTTGGGCCTAGGCGCACCCCAATGAAGGGCAGCTCGTACAGACATTGCCCTATTTGGCATTTGTAAGGTTTTTGAGATGGACTCTGACCCTGGAAATAAGTTTATGATTATAAATAAAATATACTTTATATCATATGACATGAATATTACCTTTAGGAGTTGTGCAGTATATTTTTTTCCTTTTTATTGACTCTGAATTGGTGTACCTTATGATCTGCTACATCTTATAGTTCAAAAAATATGTGCACTTTTTCACTATTGGTGTAATATACACAAAACATTGTGGAAGATTTACTAATATAGTAATAATTGCTACCTGATATTTAGAGATTGTAGACTTGGGGTTAATGTATGAAATGTCCTGCACCAGAAAAGTGAATTTTTTGTTATTGAAATATGCATTTGTGCCAAATTTATTATGCATATGTGCCATGTTTAGAGTAGTTTGCACCAGACCCAGAGGTTTACATTGACAGATGGCAGACAGATGCTTGGTAGATAGAGCTACATTTTGTAGCCAGATTTATCATTGCTACTTGTTTCAAAAAAGCTGCAAGTGTACTCCAATGCCCCGATGGAGCACAATGTGATGGAATCTAGATTATTAAATAAGATGACACTTTAGGCTTAAAAATCTATTAACATTTTGTGCAACAAATTTAAACAAATGGTTTGTGAAATTGTGTAAATTTGCCCCCAAAACAAGCCATGCAACCCATGAAACAGGAGCACAAGGTCTCATGTTAATATATTAGCCCCGTAGATGGTCTAAAGTTCCACACGATTTATCAAAGTTTCTGTTGCTGGATAATAAACGTGGCTTCGTTGTAACTTTATATCATTTATTGCTTTGCAACTACATTTTGTGCCAGAATTGTGCTGCAACATGTCCCATTTCCTTTATCACATAAAACACACCCCCACCCAGCAAAGCCACCACCTGAGGGCCAGTAGGTTATTCCTTTTTGGGTTAATGGCTTTATAAATATGTTTAAAATGAGATTGCCAAATTGTACCAAAATATACCACATTGAGACACAATTTTAGCCAGAATTTATGCACAGCCACAATAGTAAATGTTGGCTATTGTCTACAATGAAATAACAAGAAACGAAGTGAACAGAATATTAAAGCAGTTCTCTTGAGTAACAATTTCTGTGCTCACTAAAAGGTCTGCCTGGAGCAATCACAACTATATATCTTTCATATGTTTTTATCTTTGATCCAAGTTGTCAATTAAGCCTGGTATTACTTTTCCCTTTTGGGCAAGTATGATTTTGCATTTCCTATTATTACATAGCTAATATGTTCCTAACTAGTATTCATTATGCGTAGATGTTTGTAAATGTTTCATAGAGAATCTTAAATCTCCCAGATAAAAAAGCCCTTGGGGGCAATTTTATAAAAAGGTTTATTAATAATTTATGGACTTGTTCTTGATGGCCTTCTAGAAATCAAAAATTTCAAAATATATGAATAACTTTTATAAATGGTGAAAAAAAACTGAATTTACAATTCTACCTTCAACTAAGCAATGTTTAATATTTACAAGCATTTGGTCTTTTGAAACAGAACTTGCTACCTTTTTTTACAGATTTCAAGAACTGTATAATTTATAACATTTAAAACACAGAGGAAAACGGTTTTGCAGTGGAATTTCTCCAGTATTCTGAATTGAATAATGACATGTTGCTCTTTGCTGAAAACAGATATCATTGAATCTGGGAAAATTGTCTTTTTCAGTGTATTTCTCCTTATAACAAAATGGAGGATGAAACATTACTGTAGGTTTGGAATGGCCCACAGGGGTACAGGAATCCACTATGAGATATGACTGCTATTGTCACTGTATTACAAGATAAATGGTGCAGACCAGAGATTTAACACAGGATTTAAACCAACTGATGAAGGTTTCATTAAAGTTTATTGAAGTCTAATAAAATCAATTCATTTTGGGGCTCCAGGGCCCCTTCTTCAAGTTCAGTACACAAAAGGATGATCACAGAAGTTTTGTACAATTTTTTTTTAACATAACATGGTACCAAAATGCTATATATACCCCCCTGTTAGAGATGGGCAAAATCCAATATAAATGTTAATAACTAATAAAAATGTAATGACTGAGGAGGTGGTGATGAAGAGTTCAAGAGGGGCCTGGATGTATTTCTGAAAGGTAACAATATTATAGGTTATAGGTGCTAGAGATGGGTCGTTGATCCAGGGAGTTATTATGATTGCCTGATTGGAGTTGGGAAGGCATTTTTTCCCTTAAAGTGGAGAAAATTGGCTTCTACCTCACAGGGCTTTTTTGCCTTCCTCTAGATCAACTTGTAGGAAAACAGGCCGAACTGGGTGGACAGATGTCTTTTTTTTGGCCTTATAAACTATGTTACTATGTTACTGTGTTACTATGTAATGAACATAAGAACAGTTAGAAAGACAAATAAAATAAACCTCAACAGACTGTAGTGGTTGTTAGAATTAATAAACCCCCTTCTCGGAAAAACAAGCACTGTAAGTCATATATTCAATCATCTTGAGTGTCTTACTGCTGCCTGCTGCTGTGTGAGCAGGTAGTATTTGTGTGTTATACATTGGGCCCCAGAATAAATTTTACTGTAAGGCCCTAGACACCCCAGTCCAAAGCTGCATCTTTGTACATTAGTCATATGAGTTCAGATCACTTTTTCTACAGGCTTTTACTATAGTAAACAACCATATTTTATGTTTACGTTCTTATAAGAATGAGTTTGCAATTTGCAGAACCCTTCTCAGGTTTACAGAACAGATACAAATTGGAATTATATTCTTTGTATATTATTGGTATATTCTTATCATTTTAATTGCATGAAAATATACTTGCTTCTGATGAAAGCTTGAATACAGTAGTGTTAAACTACTAGTTAAGACCTGTTCAAATAGTTTACAAAAATATATATCAATGTAAATTCAAAAATACTATTAAAGCCAGTGTAAATTTCTTTTCCACTATGTAATTTATTAAATTGGCTCATTTATTTCACATTGTTAGGTGGTACTAATTAGCTTATTTTGTGCAACTGCCATATGCTGGAATCATATTCTGTACTCCCAAATTCCCATGAATAATTTCTAGGTGAGAAGTGAAAGTTTAATGTTTTGACAACATCTGCTATACAAGGCCTAGGAAAGGCCTAGGAAAAGCTGAAAGAAGGCCATGGTGCTCACAGGAGTGCTGATGCCTTCTCAAACTGCTGGTCAGCGGGGGTTCTGAGTGTTGGACCCCCATGGATCAAAACCTTGGAAAACCCCTTTAAAGATTGTGTCCAGTTAGGAGATATAAAAATATGTAAAAAAATGGAATTTAATCAACCTCATTTCTTCAATTATCATATTAAAGTAAATAGTAGAAAAAAACAATCATCAGTGGTATTGCCATGTCCAAATATTCCCAGAATAATAAAATATGGAAGTATTTATCACATATAATTATTGTCTTCACAAAAAATAAATACAAATGGTCAAGTCATCATTTTTGGTCACTATGCCTTTCATAAAAACTTTGACCCCTAAAATGATCTCAATGAAAAATGCAGATTGCCCTGCAAAAATATAAGCCCTTATATAGCTCTATAGATAAATATAAAAAAAGTTATGATAATGAAAAGGAAAAAATATATATATTAAAACATAAAAAGTATATAGAATTGGTATCAACCACACTAGCTTCAGTTTTCCTACAGTATTTTTTTGCACCACACAGTAAACTGGATCACATTACCGGGTATATGTGATGGGACATTCATAATTATTTCATTGTTTCCAGCCATTTTGTAAAATTACATTAGAAAAAAATTAGATTATTTTGCTTTTGGATATTTGTACACAAGCTTTCATTTATATATGTATTTTTTATATTCATTTTACAATGACAAACTTCACTATAATATGCAGGTAGTTCATTAAATAGTCTCATTAAAGTCTTCCTTTTACATATGTACATTAGTGACTATAACTAAACACACATATTTGAAATAATCATAAAATATAATTTTAGAGTTGTAACAGTAAGACAGTGTACTTCTTTGAAACATAAATCTCAGAATTACCAAATACCATATTGTCCTGTAAATTGAGTTCATAAGAATATAGAGGCATATTTAGATTTCTGCTTATTATAGTTATTATAACCATCAAGCAAGAAAATTTAATACTTTGAGAATTACATTTTCCAGGGTGTAATATCAAAATGCAATGGAGCACATTGTTTTGACAGCAACAGATAGAGAGAATAACTGGCAAAGACATGTCCTTCATAGCCAAATGATTGATACTGTTGTGTCCAGGCTAGCAAGAAGGTTTTTGGAAGTTGAAATTATATTATCCAGAGTTGTGCTATATGAAAGCAGAAAACCTATATGAAAGCAGAAATATGCCATTATTCGAAAAACTTGAGAAGAAGACATGAAAAAAATTACTTCTGTGATGCATTAATAATCTTTTGGTATGAAACAAGAGACTTTGTTAATTACCTTCTGAGATTTTTTTCCTCCTTGGTTTCATGGTTGAGCTCTGGAATTGAGCATTTTAAAACTCTCATTTAAATAAATTCAAACTCAGAAGAATTGACTTTGCATATTAAACATTATGTTTATGGGAATAATGTGCTAAATGTCAAGCAAGGTAATTCAGATTAAAAAGAGAGCATCAAAGGAGTTGTAAAAATGGTCATACATGAATTCCCATGATGCTTCTTGTAGGTGTTTAGCTCATAACATGATACTCTTAAAGGGGTTATGCAGTGGGTTTATAGTAATGATCTATCCTCTGAATGGGTCATCAATATCAGGTCAACAGAGGTTCGGCACCTGACACCCCCACTGATCAGCTGTTTGAAGAGAAGGCGGCACTATGTAAGCGTTGCTTCCTTTTCAAGATTACCTGAGCATTGTCTTACTTGTAGAAAAGGCATAGAGTAATTGCAGCTACTTTTTCCATTCACTTGAACGGGATGAGTAGTTGTAATTAAAAAATGCTGCTGCTGCAAGCGAGAAGACGCAGAAGAAATCTTGAAGATAAAGCAGTGCTTGCATGAGCTCTGTCTTCTATTCAAACAGCTGATTGGCAGGCGAGTTGGGCATGGAATTACAACTGATATTATATTGATGAACTATCCTGAGGATAGTCTCCTAGGACTGTATGCAAGCCCTTTCTAACACTCTACTGTTAATATATAGTCTTCAGCTTTTTTTTTTAGAGCTCAGTAAAGGGTATTAGATTTTCTGACAGATAATCGCTAATGAGGGGTCCTATGAACATCTGGCAGTCTAAAGCCTCAATCACACATCAGTGTTTTGGTCAGTGATTTCCATCACTGATTTTGAGCCAAAACCAGCCATGTGCGACTCTAAACATAGAACAGGTGCAGCTCTTTCCCTTATAATTTTTGTCTACGTAACCTGCACTCTTGGTTTTGGCTCACAATCGCAAGAATATCACTTATCATTAGATTGCTCAGTGCTTTTACACTACTCAATAATTGATCACATTTGCTTGATTTTCCAACTTTTGAAACAATTATCTATTCTGTAAAGGGGTCTTAAAGAAGAACTCCCGAAAAAAAATTTATTCTCTGACCTGTTAGAAAGGTGCATGATATAATCTGTAGTGATTGTCATTTTCTTATCAGTGACTGTTTCTGTGAGTAAAAACCTCTTTTCTTATTGTAGCTGGGTCATGTGACCAACTCCCTGACCTCCAACTGACCCAGGACATGAAGCCAGTAACTGCTCTATTCATTCCTATGGGAGCCTCACTTTCAGTCTCATAGGAATACATAGAGCATTAGACTTCCTGTCCACACATAAGTCTATGTGTGAGTTGGTGGGTCTAATTGCTGGTCACATGACACAGATAAGAAACTTCAGGATGATATAGGTCAAAAATTCAGACACTGGTAAGAAAATAACATTCACTACAGATTATATCATGTACATTTCTAGCAGGACATGGAATAAAATTTTTGTCGGGAGTTCTTCTTTAAGTCTAACTCTTCCAGTTCCTCATTATGACAAAACTATTATGTGAGTGATACTTTTATTGGCTAGTCAGCAAAAATAATATTGCATGCTTTCATAGCTCCTTCTTGAGGCAAAAATTACAAAAAAGGTTTGTTTTTTAATTTTGCCTGAAGAAGGAACCTCTGTGCTCTGAAAGCATGCAAAATGATTTTTGCTGGTCATTTGTTTGGCATTTTGTCTTGGTAGACCTTTTAGTAAAACACCCATGCATATTAACCCCTGTGTGATCAAAGCATGCAATCTTTGATATATAATGAGCTAGTTGAAGTGAGATCTTCTTTTGTGAGAAATTGCTACCATCTTTCTACTGTTTCTTACAGTGGGACAACCTGTTTGGACTTTTAAGATAGTTGCCACGTGCAAGGATTAAGTAGTTTCCGCAAACTTAAAACATAGAAAAATAAGGGCAGAATAGGGCCACATGGCCAATCTAGTCTTATATGATGTCCCTTTTTTATTTTTCTCCTAAGA